>JAEANM010001098.1:0-29776 GCA_017656035.1 Myanophis thanlyinensis
ATTTGAGATACTAAATATTCAAATTCTGTTTTATTTCTACTCATTTTACAATTTTCCCTTATTTGCTTAGTCCATTTTCTATCTGTATTTTTTCAAACCAACCTAAACCTAATTTTTCAACAATTTCTTTTTTCTTTTATGCAGAAGTGGTTACAAAAAGATGACTCACTCAGCATTTTTTTACTTTTAAAAGTATTTAAATTTAATTTCATTTATTTTTAATTGATTTTGTCTTTTGTACCACAGGAAACTCTGAGTACTCTAGAATATGCCCACAGAGCAAAAAATATCATGAATAAGCCTGAAGTGAATCAGAAACTCACAAAGCGGGCCCTCATTAAGGTTCAGTATGCCTTCATTAAGTATAAGTGATTTCTAAATTTTCCCTGCTGCCTTGTAGTGTGAATGCATGATAGTTGATTGGTTTTTTTTTAACTGGCCAGGCCAAAAATATAAGTGTATGGGATTTATGGATTCCAGATGCTTCAGAAGATACATTCCAGCATTGTGCTGATATTTTTCACAGGAATATACCGAAGAGATTGAACGCTTAAAACGAGATCTTACTGCAGCACGAGAGAAAAATGGTGTCTATATTTCTCTGGAAAATTATGAGTGAGTACTTGGCTCTCTACAACGACTGGCAGCTTAGGGTGAACATGACCTCATGATCAATTTTATATTAAAAAATAAGCACCATCTTTCCCCAGTCAGGCAAGATCATGCACTGTTGCGTTTCATGACAGAATGTGGATAAAGTGTAATTTGTAGAATATGGTAGAGAGATGGGATGCAGCTCAAATGTCACATTTAAGAGGAATGTCATATGAATCACATAATTATTGTTCCAAAGTAGTCCTAGCTAACATTTCTTACTGAAAAAGCTTGGATGATGCTAATCAGCAGAAAAGCATTGGGTCGAGGGCCACTTTCAGAAGAGTAGGGCAACATTTCATTATGAGCAGATTTCTAAAAATAATTCCTTCAGTAACATAACCTTAGGTGGCAAGTTGGCTATTGAGAAATGAGATTCTAACATTTTGGAGGAAAACTCAGGTATATTTGAATACAGTAACTTTTTTTTTTTTTGAAAGAGGGAAATCCCCAGTTTAGGTCATTGTGAGTTAAGATACTTGGTGACTATAGAATACTGAGTATTATTTGGAAAATAAAGGAATCTCAAGGTTAAAATGTAATGGAATTCCCCAGAGCATAACTCTATAGCTGTGTTGGCGAATCTATGGAACGTGTGCCAGAAACAGCACGCCAAACCGTCACGCAATCACGCACAGCCCTGCTGGCTCTGCATCCCATTCTTACACACCAAGCACTGGCCAGCTTGCTTTCAGTACACGGGATCGCCGAAATCCAGAAGCGCAGCATCCCAGTGCACACGCATGCTCCAAGAGCCGAACATCTGATTTCCAGTTTCCGCATGCGTGCTGCGCAGCTGTTTGTTGTGCATGCATGGGATGAGGAGCCAGCGGAGCTGCGCGTGTGTTGCGGGACAGTTTGGCGTGCCCTTCCGGCACAAAAGCTCACACATGGTGACATAAAAGGTTTGTCACCACTTCTCTATAGCAAGTTAATTGGTTTTAACCTTTTTGGATGTCCAGATAAAAACCAGAATATATATTGGCTGATCCCACTTATTCTCTCTTTAATGTACCCTGAGGTGAGGAGCAACAAAATAAGGTTTTAAGCATGGTCACCTTAAAGTCAGAAGGGAAGTGGCAACATGATTGGATAAAATCTGATATTTGGAAAAGGAAAAAAATCCGTATGAAGGAATGTGACAACATGAATAACTAAAGAATATTGAACATAACTGAAACTAAGGATAGAAATGGAAGAATAAGTTGACTGTTTGATTTCTCTTGGCTCAAAGCATCTTCTGCTATAACTAATATACTGAACAATTTACTGTATATACTGAAAATTTCCTTTTATGGAAGGCCTGGTATAGCTAAAAACAGAACACAACTAGCTCAATTGTTAGGAGGTAAATTATAGGATCATTTATACTTGTATAATCTTATTGACCTTAGTGTAAATTGTCAATTCCGTTTATTGTGAACTACTTTTAGATTTTTAATAAACAGTACCTAATGTGTTAAATAAATAGCAATAAGATAAATGCATAGTTCAGGTAGAAATGGCTATTAATAGTTAGCAATATGAGGAACTTTTAAGCATGATGCTTGAAAAACAAGAGAAAGATCTAGTGATCAGAAGTGAACAACTATTTTCTCTTACTTGCTCTTAAAGTTATTTCATTGTTTGGCCCGGAATTAATAAGACCACATCACTATTAACATTAATTAACTTTTTTTAGTGCTCTTCATGGGAAAATGACAATTCAGGAAGAGCAAATTGCAGATTATACTGAGAAAATCACAGTCATGGAGGAAGAATTGAAAAAAGTAAGTAAACCCAGTACATTTCTCTTATCTTTTGGTATGATTCTCAGCTGGTTAGGAAGCTCTAAGCATGCTCATCTTTTCATAAAAATAATAGTGTGAAAATTTCTTTAGTGGCTTTCTTTTCACGAGACCCAATGATTTAACCATTTTTGCCAGTTCTGGCACCTTATTAAATGTTCCTTTATAGTAGATATCACAGGGTCTTTCCAGTACTGAACAGTCATGCCACCATTGTGTATAAAAGTAAAATACTGTGTGATTTTTCCAGCACTTTATGCATTAAAGCCTAACATTAGCTCTCTGGTCTGAACTGTATATTTTCAAGATTATTTGAATTAAATTATTAATTTCAGTCCAATATCACTTAGCTTTTTTTGGGGGTGACAGGAAGCTTCATCAGTTTGAAAGTCATTACCAAGCAGAAACAATTGCTTCAAACAACTGTAGCACCTTTTTAAAAAATGTCATCTGTCAGAAAAACTACTACCGAGTACTGGTTCATATTTATGACGGTTGCGATGTCCCTGGGTCACGTGATCCGCTTTTGCAGCCTTCTGACAAGCAAAGGCAATGGGGACGCCAGATTCACCAGGTTACTAACTTAACAAATGCAATGATGCACTTAACTCCTGTGGCAAGAAAAGTCATAAAATGGGGCAAAACTTACTTTACAAATGTTTTACTTAGCAACATAACTTTTGGACTCAATTGTGGTTGTAAGTCAAGGACTACCTGTATTTAGAAAAGCATTTTATTTTACTTGCACATACACATACATGTGCACATGTATGTACGTATGTACTGTATATATGAATGAACAAGCCGTGTCAGCTTATTGTCAATTTTTGCTGCACAAACAGCAGGAAGGAAGAGCTAGCGATCACACAAAAGCCCTTACAGGCCATATTTGGACTGCGGATGGCCTATCCATACTTTCATTATCTTTACAAGTATATTTTGTCTTGATGCAGGTTACTGAGTTATTTACTGTTCAAAAAGATGAAATGGAAAAATGCCAGGCAAACCTACAAGCCAGGGAAATGGAACTCAAAGTTACCCGGAAAGACTTGAAAATCACCAAGGTTCTTCTTGCTGAAGAAGAATATGTGGCCTCAGCTTTAGAGAGCTCAGAAGAAAAACTTCATGGCACTGCTACCAAGGTCAGACCATATGACATACTATTATTATTATTATTTTAAAAAAATAGTGTGGTTGCTAGATTAAGAGAATTATATTTTAAATAGTCAAAGGTAGACCATTTAAGAGTTTCAGTAGCTCTTACAGTTCTGAAGGAATATTGGACTTTTAGGGTCATTCTTGATGAAGTCAAAATGTCTTTGCTAATCAGAAAAGAGTGCATCCTATAAGAGGACGATATATGCATTTTGTGGAAGCTTTTTCAGTTTATAGTCTAAAACGGGGTCCCCGGTCCACAGCCATGGTACTGGGCCGCAGCCTGTTGGGAGTCAGGCACGAAGTTCCTGTCAGTGTTCCGAGTAATGCATCCATTGAAAGCAGAACTCTGAGGCAGGTAGATTCCTCTAAGAACATATTTATTGGATACATCGTATTGGCACAGCCGGTGAAAACCAACTCTAAAGGTTTCCACGGTTTTCACTAATTAAAAGAGTAAAACTCCCCCCCCTCCCCACGTGTCACCAGTCACATTGTCCAATGAACACAGCTGGCGGGCTCCTCTCCTCCTTCACAAGCCACTTGTCACGATGACTTTGGTTCCCACAGGAAAACTTTTTGTTTTGGCAGTCAGCTACTTCTCCCTTCCCCCTCTCAGGCTTTGTGGCAACTATGAGCAGCACAAGATGGCTTCAGCCAGGTTCGCTTCAGAGTTGACAGTTCCACTTGCAGAAGTGGTGGGCACACGAAACCACATATACACACATTGCCGCTGCTGCTGGTCCGTGGAGCTAGAAAAGTTGGGGACCAAAAGACTTTGAAGCCAAAAGAAGCAAAATTTGGAAAGAATATTTCTGTCATTCCCTCTCTTACTTTGTACTTGAAAATGTAATGGAAAACACTTTGTATGTGTATGAGTGAGTGAGTGAGAGAGAGATGATATTTGAACACTATCAAATTTTTTTCTGTCTTAGCTGCTTACTACAGTTAAAGAAACTACCAGCGATGTGTCTGGTTTGCATGCAAAATTAGATCGGAAGAAAGCAGTTGAGCAGCATAATGTGGAAGCTCAAATGACATTTATGGATCACATGAATATACTCTTTGACAAAATCCAGAACTCTGTGAGCAAGAACTATCAGAATCAGCAGGAAATGCTAAACTCTTACACCTCCTCAGTTAGTAAGTGTTTCTATTCAACTTCACATGGCAATAAAGTTAACACACACCTACACTTGACATGCCAGAACCTTGATTCAGACTTGTTTGAGAAATCAAAACCATAATTGTAATCCAAATCACTTGCTTTCTAGTAAGAAGGGGACTGGGCTAAATTGTTATAACACATCTTTTTCTTTATAGATGATCTTCTCTTCACCAGTTTTTCAGCATTTGGAGTCACCACAGCAGCAATAGATGCGGCATTCAGTTCGGTAAAGGAAATGGTTTCTACTGAAGTGTCTGTAGCTGCTGAAAAAATGCTGAATCAGGACAATCTGACATCTACAAATAAAAATGACCTGCAGAAAATGATCGTAAGTACAAGTGATATAAATAGCATAATGTTTTGGTTATTTGCTGTTATATAAGGATAAGCCAGAACCAAAAGGATCCTGTTACCCAGAGTTGGAAGTTCCATGTGGTTTTCAAATGAAGACAAGGTAGACATTATGACTACAATAAGACCGATTTTGGCACAGCCTTTCTTCATCCAGTGTCATGAGCATAAAAGCTAGGAAATTTGATGGTTAGAAACTTGGAGCAAGTGCCTATGTTACAGAGAATGCAAATAAGAATGCTGTTGGAATGCAGTTCTACAAAAGGAACAGAAAATTGAGTATTTGGTATATTTGTGAGTATTTTTGCTTATTGTCTTCAATAAAATATCACTGGAGATTTATTAAGTGCCATGTCAGCTCTTCGAAAAGCATCTTGCATTGAAGGAAGCTTGACACTAAATTGATTATCAATTCCTAAATGTGTGAGAAAATAATGGCTAATTTGGAGCAGTTACAGTATAAGGTCTTTAGCCTTTCCGCAATTCTGTTTTCTGATTGGGTCTCAAACGTTGGAAGCAATAAGTTCACTATCTTGTCTGCTCTTCTAGGAGGAACATGCATGTGGGCTGGACAAGGCGTTAAGTAGTCTGACTCCTGTGGTACAACTTGTGCAGAGTATAAACTCTCAGCTGCAGGAACACTTCAAGAAAAATTCATCCTTGGCAGACATGGTAATAAACATACCTTGAAGTACTGTCATTGTTGAATGCCAGTGCAAGGATTAGGAATCTTTATCCCAGGGTTTCGCAACTTTGGGAACTTTAAGACATGTGGACTTCAACATCTGGCACTCCCCAGTCATGTGTAGCCTTTCAACCTAATCCTGTGATGGCAGACCTATGGCACAGGTGGCACGCAGAGCCATCTTGCTGGGCACACAAGCAGTCAACTTACCTCCAGCTGAGCATGCACAATGCGATTGCGCATGCACACATGCGCAATTGCAGAGATCCAGCTGGTCTTCAGGCCTCCGCTAGGCATGCGTGCGATTGCAGCAGGAAATCCAGCTGGACTTCGGAGCTCTCCTGCGCATGCACATGCAATTGCTCATGTGTGTGAGTGCCAGCGTGCAGCGTGCATGCATTGCATGTGCAAAAGCATGCATGCGCAGATGATGCAGTTGCACATGCAGTGCATGTGGAGAAGCCGCAGGCAAGTGCGGATCGCTCTTGCAAAGTGCGTACTTTTTGGCACTCGGTAAGTAAAAGGTTTGCCACCACTGACCTAATCCAAACCATGAGAACAACCACCAAATTGCCAGATCTTTCATTAGGGCTCTTCTCCCTCTTGCAATGTAAACCACTTTATTTGTAATCCAGTTCCAGCAGTTTCATGCTTTGCCCTCTGGGAAAGGCACTGAACAATCACGGTTGCCTAGAGCAATGGAACTTAGCGGTGATTAAGATAGAGTTCTCTCAATTGTACTTGTGCTTGTCTTTGGAGAAATCAGATCATTGATGATGGTATAAATAGAACTCTTCCATTTGCTGACAGAAAAAGCCAAGGAACATTCCCTATTTTCTCCTGCAGGCAAAAAATTTTCTCCTGCATGAACACTTTATAAACAGGCCGTGCTTTTGAAATGAGCTAAATGTCTCCAACTCCCTGTCCTATCTACTTCTTGAGCATCTGGAAAGTTGGATCCTCTTTCCCACCCCATTATCTAGGACAGCTTTTGCCAATCTCGAACCCTCCTGTCCTGATATTTCCAGATCAGTTGGATAACTCCAGATTGAAGAAGACAGAAATATCTCAGATCCGTTCATGGATATTTGGCAGGAGGACAAATGATCAGCATATTATCATGACATTACAACACAAACCCTGTGACTTATATACTTCTGTCTGGAGTGTGTGTTACGATGTTGCCATGCATATCTTGACATATTTTCATCATGCAGTTAACACCTGTGGTCCCACCTAAATGAATAGAACTTGCCATGTTTGTTTAAAAAAAAAAACCTTCCAAACACACAGATTAGTGTTGTTTAGAAAAAATCAATAAGTATCAGTGTGCCTATGAAAACTGATGTGACCTCTTTTTTTCTGACTGAAAGATTACAGGCTACAAAGAAGAACTGGCTACCTTCTTCCATGATCATTCTCTTGCTTTGAGTAAACTACACAAAGACAGTTCCCAAATGTTTTCTCAACTTCAGAATAGTTATGAGAGCCTGCAAGAACAAGTGGAACTGACCAAGATGGCACAGAAAACGGTATTTCTTCCATTTGTAGCACAAGAATGATCAAGCCAGTGTCCATAGGAGATCCATAATGTGCTAGAATAGAAGTTGGTGGTGGGGTGATGATCTTAGAGAAATATGGATTGCTACACTGTTTAAGGAACACTGTTAGGTTCTGCTGACCGTTGTTCCTTTCTCTAGCCTGGTGATTATTATTGCATGTTACCTATGGTCCAAGGTGACCTTCTTAAGAGACAGGTAACTAGTTTTCTGGACTTCTACTGCTGTTATGCCCAGTTGACATTACACAAGATTGTGAGAGTTGCATTTGAAAATAATTGGAAGACAGCGGATTCTCTACCCTTGTCTTTGTGGCTCTTTGAAACCTTATCTTTCTGTTTCCATCACCAACACAAAAATTGGCTTGTCTGCAAGCTTCTGGCAATGACTGCCACAGTATACATAGTTCTGGTTAGCTCCATTTTTGTTTTGATTGTCCACTTACATTATCTACTTCTATTTTTATTGTATGATCATAATATAAACAAACAAAGAAGGATGGGATGGGATGAAAACATGGGGATATAGGTTAGCTTCAAATATACAAATGCTTTCTAGTAATATCTCCCGCCTCGACTATGGCAATGCTCTCTACATGGGGCTCCCCTTGAAGAGCATCTGGAGGCTGCAGTTGGTGCAGAGTGCGGCCGTGCGGGTGATTTTGGGGGCTCCTCGGAGCTCCCATATTACACCTCCACGAGCTGCACTGGCTCCCTGTGGCCTTCCGGGTGCGATTCAAGGTGTTCATTCTTGCCTTCAAAGCACTCCATGGCTTGGGACCCAGGTACTTACGGGACCGCCTGTTGCCACCATCAGCCTCCCACCGGCCAGTACGTTCCCACAGGGCGGGCGTCCTTGGGGTCCCATTGCCTGGATGTTGTCGTCTGGCAGCCCCGAGGGTTCGAGCCTTCTCTGTGGGGGCACCCTCCCTGTGGAACGAATTGCCCCCGGAGATCCGGACCATCACAGACCTGCAGACCTTCCGGCGTGCATTAAAGACCCATTTGTTTCAACAGGCCAGTCTGGCCGAACATTAATTTTGGGGTCGATTGGATTTTTAAAATTTTTTAAATTTTAAATTTTTATATTATTTTAAATTGTTAATCTTTTAATTTATATTTTACGTTTATTTTTGTATTTTTAAGTCTATTTTTAGTTCATTGTACACCGCCCTGAGTCCCTCGGGAGAGTGGTGGTTAAGAAATCTAATAAACTAAACTAAATTAACATGGATGCTAACATCAATTTCTTCTTAAAGTCACATAATACATACCAAGTCAGATGTATTCAAGTAGATCAAGGAGAAATGCGAATGTATTTCTTGTACACATCATGTAGGAGTGGAGAGGAATTTGGCTCTGTACCTAAGAAGGGGAAAATTACATAATTGAAAAGGGCTAATCAGGATAAGCCATACTATATATCTATGTTTCATCCTTTATAGTAACTCGAAGATAGGATTGTGGTTATCTATAAGTTCCATTTTAGGGTTGTGAGTCTGCTTCTTTGAATAAAGAAAATTGAGTTTTGCCCGTATCTAGCAGAATCATTCATCCCATGTATCTCCTGAAAGATGGTTTTTTTTCTGAAGTGTCTCTAAAACAAAAGCTCTATAAGAGTTATTCTGCATTAAGTATTACTGTATTTTTTGGCATATAAGATGCACTTTTCCCCAAAAAAAGTGGGTGAAAATGTCTGCGTCTTATATAGCAAATGTTGCCAAAGCCCTGCCCATCTGCGGGCTGTTTTTTGTTGTTGTTGTTTATTTTTGGCCTCCGCACGCCATGTTTTTGGGCCTTCTTTAGCCCATTTTTTTCTGAAAAAAGCTCCCAAAACGGTCCAAAAAAAGCCTCAAAACAGCCTAAAAAGCCTCAAAAACGGAGCTTAAAAAGCCTCGAAACGGTCCAAAAAAAGGCCTGAAAATGGGGCCTGTGTTTTATACTCAGGTGCGTCTTATATGCTGAAAAATACAGTAACTGAAAAATGCATCTGAAGTACATTTGAATAAATGTGAGTTTCCCCACACACTTTCAAACTATGTTACTTGTATGTTTTTCCTTAGTAATACTTTTTTTCCAATTTCCCTTGATTCATACTAGAGCACAGCCCAACTTATTGCTTTGCTGCAAAGTCAGCTAAGCATGCTTGATCACCAAGCTCAGCAGAACTTCAGCCAAATCCTAGAGAAAGGTGGTAACCTAAAGAAGAATATTAATGATGTACAAGAGGATATAATTGCGTAAGGAAGCATTTAAACTTTCTTTTCCCCCCTGAAATATGTTTGAAGGATTATTCTAATATTCTGCAGTTCTTGGGAGTCAGATTGAGTCCTATATTTCTTGGGCTAAAACTTTCACATTCCGTATCATAGACTCAAGCATCCATGCGGCAGCCCTGCTTCAGACTAAACCTGCATAATTGTATTTCCAAGGTAGACATTTGGAAATGGGAATTGGATATTTTATTTCACGCAAAATGAATTGAGTGAAGTAAAATAGATTCTTGCTAATCCCCTTTACTGACTAACGTCAATTTCAGGAACAATTACCACCTTTACATATTGCATGGCTTTGGTCTCCATCTCAATAACACTTCTGAGAAGCAAAGGCAGGGTGGGGACATCTTTGAGGGATGGGCATCCCTTCTAAAAAAATATTTCAGGGTGTTCAAATTAAAGTAAGGCTTGCGTGTATTTGCTTTTAGCGCTTTTATTGGGGGAAAAATGGCATAATGTATGTGTCCCACTTTTATTCCAAAATAGTGCCATAGAGCAGTGGTTCTTAACCTTTTTGAATGAATCGCCCCCTTGAGCCAATGAGGAAGTTGACATCGCTCCCTCCCCCAACATAACCTCTCAATCTTAATTTTTGACTGCACTGGAACACTCGAAAAACACATGTGGACGTCAATAAGCCTAATTGCAACAGTTACATTGACATTACAGCTGACGTCACAAGGGGCAGCCACTCAGCATGCAATGTTTTGAAAGAAGCACTCCCCCCTCCATCACTGCCCATTCTGGCCAATGGCACACCACGGTATGGGTAGAGGCTGCTGTGCAATGTGCATGAAGATAAGCAATGCGTATTCACATATGTATGGTGTTCTGTACTGAAGCTAGCTAGAGGAACATTTGAAAACAGATCAGTCCACTAATAGCGAGAGATCTGATATTTTTGTATGACAGATACATAGTGATTCACTGTACAAAAAGTCTCAAAAGTGTCCCCCAAACTTCCTGCTCCATCGCCCCCTTTTTGTTTCTTCGCCCCTGTGTTGCCCCTTTTCGTTCCACCACCACCCTGAAAAATGAAATCGCCCCCTGGGGGGCAATATCACCCAGGTTAAGAACCACTGCCATAGAGGGCTCTTCCAGAATGAGTGGATGCTTTAATAAAACTTGGTGAAATTGGCAGTTTAGGTATAACACTGATTTGGCTGCTGCTTCAGTCTTAGTCTAAGTGATAAAAGTACAAAGATTAGAGCTTGAATAATCCGTGGCTAAATCTTTTTCTTTAGGCAGACTATTGGCCTTGTCAACTCTACCACTTCCCAGCAGAGCAAGATGATTCCAACTCTGGATGACCTTTCCCAAGAGATCACGCAGTCCAGCCATGATAATGTTAAGATACTTCTGGAATCAGACAACCACTGTAAAAATCTGAACAGTTATTTGAGAAACACCTACAAAGAAGCAACTAGATGGGCTGAAACAGCAACTGCAGAGATAGGCTGTGTAGTTGATCAACAGAGAGCTTTTCTCAATAGCCAGAATGAACACCTACAAAACATGTATAAGGTAATTCTAAATCTTCCATTCTGGTGACACCTAAATCAGGGCTCCAACCTATTCTGGGAGTTGAAGTCCGCAAGTCTTAAAGTTATCAAGGTTGGAGACCCCTGACCTAAATCATCCAAGACTTAAATTTTATGATGGGTATATCCAGATAGTCCTTGATTTACGGCCATAACTGAACCCAAAATTTCCATTGCTAAGCGAGGCAGTTAAGTGAGTTACGCCTCATTTGATGAACTTTTCTGTCAGAGTTGTTAATAAATCACTGCATTTGTTAAGTGAATCATGCAGTCATTAAATGAATCTGGCGTAGTCTCTCCCTCCCCCCACCCCCCCCAAAAGCCAGGAAGATTATAAATGGTGATCGCATGACCAGGGACAGTGTAAACTGTCATAAATACAGGCCAGTTGCCAAGCATTCAAATTTTGATCATGTGACTCTGGGGATACCGCAAATCTTAAAGTGGAAAAACTGGTCACAAGTCATTTTTTTTCAGTGCTGTTGTAATTTTAAATGGTTGCTAAACGAATGGGTGTAAGTCAAAGACTACCTGTATATAATTGTTTAGAGCTGGCCTGTCAAACTGGCGGCCCGCGGGCTGGATACGCCGTGCACAGACCACGCCCACCCCGGCTCCTCAAAGGCAAAAAAAATTGTGATACGTCACGATCCAGCCCATGACACAAGTTTGATATGTGATACAATGTCTTCTACCAGGAATGGCTATTGATGGCTGTCTCCCTTTAATCAGGGACGCCTGGAAGAAGGACCCAATCCATGTTCTCCCACACTCAAAAGTCCCTTTTCTAGAAATAATGGTGATTCATGTACTTGGAAAGAGCCATAAATTCCTGTCATATATTGAGTAATGTTCATTCAGTCAAACCTGCCGTTCAGAATATCGAAAGTCTGGTTTCTTAACATAATACCTTAAGATGTTTTGCTTCCAGGATCTCCATGACAAGTGTAACACATTGGAAACCAATGTGACAGACCACATGAGGAGACAAAAAGAGGTTGAAGATGTCACCCTCAAGAGGCTTTTTGACCACTTGCAGAATGACCGAGAGGTGCTCACCAAACAAAAAGACCTGCTCCTTGAGGAAGCAGAGGATGGTTTAACGCAGATTAACGGTTTCCTGACTGAAAAACTGAAAGTGGATCTCCCAACAGGTATTTGGAGGGGGAAAATTAGCCCTGCAAACTTTAGAGCACTGTTTCTCAACCTTGGCGACTTCCAGATGTTTAGACTTCAACTCCCAGAATTCCCCAGCCAGTGTTGCTGGCTGGGGAATTCTGGGAGTTGAAGTCCAAACACCTGAAAGTCGCCAAGGTTGAGAAACACTGCTTTAGAAAGAGCCAAAAAAAGAGAGACAGGAGGAGCTATCTCAAATCAATTTTGAAATCCAATAAGGATGGTCCTGGGTTGGTGTAGTGCACTGCCTTAAATATCTCTTAAATGGATCTTTTCCTAAAGGAAACACTCCTCAGCGGAAGGATTACTGTTACCCAGTAATGGTGGTAAAAACAGAACCACGTGATCTCCTGCTTGAAAAATTAAGGCGAAAGCAGATGGACCTGACAGCTGCTCTAAAGGCTACTGAAGCCACGAAGACTGACGTCTTGGATGAGGTAACGAATGATAGTAAATGATGGAGGAATAGCTTGCTTCTCCCAATGGGTGGTGCTTAAACTGTTACGTTACTATAGAGCAGGGGTGTCAAACTCAAGGCCCATGGGCCCAATTAGGTCCATAGAGTGCTTAAATCTGGCCTGCAGGGCCGGCCTGGAAATAGCAAAGGATCAGACCATGGTGCCTCAGGCAGCCAAAATGGGGCACGAGAGGCCATGTACGGCCCGCCATGCGGCCAATTTTTTGCTTGGATAGCCTCTTGCAGCACTTTGCTGGACAAAACAGGATGCATGTGGGGGGCGCACGCCCCATTTTGGCCGGCAAAGTGCTGCAGGAGGCCCACAGAGAACTACAATGCTGATCTGGCCCTCAAAGAAATCCAGTTTGACACCTGTTGAGTGAATTAACTGCAGAAGATTGTTCATGCGTGTATTTAACTTGTACAAATGGTTTATCTACACTATAACAACTGGCTAACTGTTGTCTGTCCCAAGGATTCTTTGGAGGAAGAAGAGATAAGAGAAACTAATGAGAGCCTTTGCAGTGAAAAATCCTACTTGGAGACTAGCTTGTGTATTCAGACTAATGGCGTGCCCTTCTTCCAGGTAATTTATGTTCTTTTGGTGTTGACTATTGATAAAGACATGTATATTTTTTCAGTATTTATATTAAGAACTATACAGATAAAACTAACAAGGGAACCTAATACAGGAATGTATTTAAAAAACAACAACGATAAAATATAGAAAGGAAATGCTGCCAAAAATGGTAAGAAAAGAAAACTTCCCCCAAATCTGCAGCAAAATAATATTCAACATTAACAATTGATTGCTGTCTCTGTCTCTTAAATTACAACCAAATCTTCCATTCCATGCACTAAATCTTTAGGTCTCCTTATTGATTAATAAAGATCCCAAAAATTAACAAAAATACCTAGTATAAATATATAATCCTCCTTTCCATTTAGTCTAAATCTTCCTCATCCTTCTCTTAATAATTAAATGTTACAAAAATAGTAATAAAAATTAAAAGTTATTAAACAAACCTCACTTAGAATAAAAACCTCTTATTTAGATATCAAAAAAATGGCAATCTAAATGTTACAAATTCATCCATTATACCACTGAAAATTTCTTAAGAATTTCCAAAAGAGATATAATCCAATTCATATGATCATCAAACACTACCAAAAATATTATTTTGCCACAGTCATATAAACCAATTTTATAGTTTTTTTCCTTCTTCCTCTCAGCCATCCTTAAATCTCGGATAAAATTCTGTTTCTTCTAGTTTCTTTGCTCTTCTCTTTAAGTTCTTATCATCTTGATCTAAGATTATTTGTACTTTCCATGAAGTAACTCCAGTAAATCTTATATTTCAATTTAAAGGATAGTTCATGTCATTCTTTGGTTACATTATTTGTATGCCTTTTTATTTCTGACTGATTATTCAAATCCACTTGTAGAGCCGGTATTTCCATCTCTTTTTTGTAAGTTGTAATTTTTAAATCCACCTCCAAATCCATTTTAGTTGTCTTTAATGGAATTTGGTCATTGTCTTAACATTTTCCAATAAACAGTTTAAAAGCTCCATCGCTTCTCATGTCCAGAGATACAGGTTTTCTTTAAAGTAGCCATCATGTGCTTTAGTCATTGATCATTCAAATATATTTTGCACTGAAATGAAAATAAAATAGAATTTTCTAAAACGAGAGGATTTTTCTAATTGCGCTGGACAAATTTTTTCTTTCAAAAGTTTTGCTTACTGAAAAACTTTTGGTGATAAATTGTTTTGACATTTTCGTATGCCGAAGAGTATTTCTGTTTGCTAGTAAACAGTTCACTGTCTGAGGCGATGTATTTGCCAAAATGATGACACAACTATAAAATGGAAGCTTACCCAGCAGTTAGTAAAAGTAATAAATAATAATGCAAGTTCTTTAACTTTACAGCATAAAAGAAGTGTCAAAAAGGATAAAGAGAACAAAGCAGCATTCTTCCTGGAAAAGGCCAAGGAGGAGGATTCAACAACTCCATCTCTTCCCAAGTCAAAATATCCATTAAGAGTCCTCAACTAATAATGTACAATATCTTGCTTTTATTTCTTTCCATCCTTGCCAGCTTTCTCAGCTTCAGTTATGCACATAGCTTTGTAGTCAGTGCCCCAGATTGTTTTAGGTAGAGATCTCATCAACATGGGATGCCTTTTATAAAACGTCATTTGCTTGATTTTTGTGTTTTGCAGATTTTGAAATGTAATAAAGAAAAACTAACATTTAGTAGTCTTGGCTTTATTTTTCTTTTGTAAGATCAGGTAACACCCAGAGCTGGGATAGGAGCAGAGATCTCTTAAATGTGTCTTATATATGTGGCTTACTTGCAGTAAGTGGGGAAAAAAATAACACATTATAATTTATGACTGTAATGGAGCCTGTCTGTTATTGTTGCAAGCCATGATGGTCGTTAAGTGAGGTGTCTACATGATGGCCCCACTTAACAATCCTCATTTGTGCTCTCCCTAATAAGTCATTAAGTGGTGCATGGAGTGCCTCAGGAATGGGGGGAGACTCTTGCAGGCCTGGCCCAAGCCTGTATTGCAGTACCTGCCCGAATCTCACGTGGCCTGCCCAGGGCCTCTCAAGACCTCCCCATCCCCTGAGCACCCTATGCTCTGCTTCCCACCCCTCAGGGTCCCTGCAGACCTCGGGCCTGTTTTCCTACCCTCCTCTGTCTCCTCACCATCTTGATCTCGGAAATAGGTGTCTTGGGAACAGCCGCAACGAATTGTGGCCACTCCAAAATGGCGGCTGCTTCTGGGATAGTGCCACTTAACCAGAGGCAGAGCAGCTTTTTCTCTTAGGCCACCATGAGGTTAGAGTTAGGGGGCTTTTGCACAGCTTCATGTTGTGCACTGGTTGAACCCGTTCCTAGATTGGAGAGCTTTGCTCAGCTGCTCATGTTCCAGCCACCTACCTTTAAAAAAGAATCCAGAAGCTTCAGCTGGTGCAAAATCAGTGATACAAACACTTAGCGTGTGGTTCTAGAACAGCAGCTGTTACACCTCTGTTCTATGAGCTGCATTAGTTGTTATTCTGCTTCCAGGCCCAGTTTGGGATGCTTTAAAGTCTTTCACCCATCAGATCTGTCAAAAGAGGCATGCTGCGGGTCTTGTCTCTTAGGGACTACACATGGTGGCCTCAGGAAGGTGGGTCTTCTTTACTGTGGTGCCTGCTCTACGAAACATCCCATCCCCCCCGGCAAGTGAGATCCATTCCTCCTTATTTTTTAGAAATCCCTTTAGTCCTGGGGGGGGGGGGGTGTCCCAGGAGATCAATGAGATCTTGAACTGACTCCTTCACTAATCTAATCCCCTTGTGTACTTTATGCTTTCTAATTTTTTAAAATAATGACAGTTTTTTATTGTTTTATATTCTTTGTTCTAGGCCAGGGGTGGGCAATTATGGCTCCTAAGGAGCATAACAGGCACCCCTGTTCTAGGCTGCCCAGAGTCACTTCTTGTGAGATGGGTGACTTGATTGTGTAAATTACATACATCAATAAACACAATATTTTACAATCCTTTTTTTTTTGGAGGGGGGGGAATCCTTTTCTAATAGAAGCGAATATGTCTAGCACAGAATTTGAACTGTGGAATTTTGGTGCTTTCTGAGCTTGGTTGACAATCCACTGAGTGACTTTCTGACTTCAAAACAATATTCAGAGATTGAACATCAGGAGTTCTTGCTCTTGTCTTGATCCAGTCCTTTTTAATGTTTTTTTATTAGTAACCAAAATAAGGCCCTGAGGGGAATGTTTATAGGTAATTCTTGATCTATTACCACAATTGGGATTGGAACTTCCATCGCTAAGCGATGTGGTCATTAAGTGAATCATATCTTGTTTTATTATCTATTTGCCATGGTTGTTAAATCATCATGGTTAAGTGAATCTCCTGGCTGACTGGGGAATTCTGGGAGTTGACATTGACAAGTCTTAAAGTTGCCAAGGTTACAGACCCCTGGTTTAGATTCAAGAGCAGATTAAACAAAAGTTGAACTCCATGACCAATTTTAATGAGCTTGGTTTGTTTGTGACATTTCAATAATCAGTTACATAACATCATGTATGCTAATAGGGAATGTGAGATTTGCTTCCTATTTATATACAGCAGCTTGCCATATTGGATGTGTGGTTTTGCCATTATTTTATTTTTATTTCATTTATTTATATTTCTTAAAATGTTATGCTGCCCATCTCTCATGTAAGATGACTGGGCAGCTTGCAAGTTAGAAAAATAATGGAAATAGGTTAAAATATTAAAATTACACATATTAAAATTTTAAAAATTATACTACAACTAAGATGGACAGGATGGGGATGAGGTCTTCTTACCCTGTTAGCCACTGCCATCAGTGAGGGCCCCCACCCTTGGTCAAATGATAAAGCCAAATTTTAATGCCCTTCCAGAAGGTCAAAAGGTTGGGAGCAATTCCACAGGGCTGATACGTGCTGGCAACTACCAATTCCTTGGTAGTTCCTTCATTAGGCTGTTCTGTTTGGTAGTGAATCCCTGCTTATCCGAGTGTTAGTTGCTGGAGCAGCTGTGTTCTAGTCTTTTTGTTTCCTTTTTAGCTTTTTTGAATGTAAACATGGTTTATCTCTGTGTATCTGTTGATGGCTGATTTTGTCTGAATGCCAGGCTTTCAGGAATTCCCTAGCGTTTGGCTTGGTGTAGGATGCTAACAGTTTCCCAGGAGAAACTCTGGTGAATCTGTGTGGTGAGATTAAGGAGTTTTTGTTGTGTCTTCTGATTAGTAGTTGTCGTTCATGGATGCTAGAAACCATTAAAAAAAATAAAAAGCATTCCTTAAACCCTGGGAAAGGAGATAGTGTTTTCTGGTTCCTCCTTCACTCAGTGGCATATAAAAGCAAAGGGAAGGGAAAGCCACATGCAAAAGTCTGTTAGGATTACCTATCTCAACAAAACAGAGTTCTCAACTTCTGGACTACATACGATGACCACTTCATGTGGATTATTGTAATTCCTCTAAGGAGGAATGATACCGGTACTCTTCAGTTATGTTTTTAACAAATTCTGTCTTTTGTTACATTAAATATTACAATTTGACAACTACACTTAGAGTCTCAGAACTGCATCCAAGGCTCTGGACAGCCATATGCAGCCCTTAGCTTTACACTGCATTTCTGTTCTAGCCCAGTTTGTTGGGTCTTCATGGGTCTTCTGCCAAAGGGAATATCTTTACAAATACTCCAGAAGCACACAACCCTATAATCTCTTGTTCTGAATCCTATTGACTATTGATTATTCACATGATGTATTAACCTTGTTAGGTGAACTGATTTTGGATGATGCAGTAGTCATCAAGATGGACATCTTAGATAGGATTCCAATAAAGGAGAAGATGTGTAAGTCAGGGCTGAAATGGTGCTCCCTGATTCTTTTTCTTGCAAACTTTTCATTATCCAAACTAAGTAACGTCAGCCGTGTTCATGATATGCTAGACTAGCACTGATGATGTTATCTGGTTTGGGACATGAAACATCTACAAGGAAATAACCAAGCTCAGAGAGCACCAAGGACCCTTGTGTGAATAAGATGGAAGATTTGACACAGCTAGGTAGCCTTGAAATCTGAGTCAAATGATAGGAAATGACAGCCATGATTTGCAATCCTCTTCTTTAACATCTCATCTTGACCCTTCTCTCTTTTTTTTTTAACAAAAATAGTAAATATAAGATGATAATGAAATTAAAGCATTATAGAGCTCCCTTCAAGACTAGGTCTGTTTTGTGATCAACCCAGCAGCCTTTGTTTTCCTGGAGAACTAATAGCTGCTTAATTACAATCTAGATATTAGTCTGGGTTAAGCCCTATCCATGCTAAATAAGATGGCTACTTATTTAGGGAGGGATATATTTTTAGATGGATCAAAAATTTCATAACTGATTTTGCTGCATATACAAAAAAAGACTAATTTCAGATGTGTAGACCAAAATACTCAGAATATCTCAAAAGAGGTGCAGATTGTTGAATATAACACTTCATCACATAGCTGGGAATCCGCAAAACTTTGCATAATAATAATAATAAGTTTCATTTTCATTTCTATTATTATACTCAGGGACAGTCAACTATAGCTTGGCTTGTTCTTTTTTTCAGACTTCAATTTTAAGCTTTTTTCAAATGTGCACATAATCTGAGCAATTAGAGTACGTCTGTAACCTTGCCGACAAAGACCATATGATGATCTTGACCAACAATTCTAATAAATATCCTTGTGTCATCATTGCCATCTGCCTGTTTGACATTAATAACAGTCATATTTATGTGAACAGATCAGAACTTGCACCAACCGGCACTATTGTTTTTGTTGAGAAAATATGCTCCTTAAGCCAAAAGTTGCCTGCTATTGGCTTGGTGGCTCTTTCAATCCTCACCTGTTGTTGTGGCTATGTTTATATCCATTTAATATTATTATTGCTTGATAGCCCTAATGTGTAAATAACTCCGTATGTCAGGATCAGAGGCCAAACTCTACACACTGGAAGTGATGGTCTCCAGCCACGAGATACTGTGGGTTGTCAGGCAACAGATCGGCACATGCCGCATAGACTCATTATCTTCCTCAGTACTGATTTTTTTCTTGTGTTGTTTCTGCAACTCTCGTCATCAAACAGTGATAAAGGTCAGGTTAGCTAATAACAAGGATCCCCTTTTTTGGGGACCTTATTGTAGGGTCCCAAAGTCAACCTGTCATAGACCATTGAGACCTGGTTGACTCTGGAAGAAGGACTCCCCTTTCAGAGATGGATTTAGGCTTTGGTACCACTGAGACCACTGAGAAGAGGGGTAGCAGTTGTCATCCAGAAATCTCTTTTAATCTTCAGGGACCATGCCTCCCAGGTTTCTGGTTGTGAGACCATAATCTTGAAGCTGGGCGTGTGGGATCAGTTGGGTCTACTGCTGCTGTACAAGCCTCCCTGATATTTAGCAAACTCCCAGCCTGAGCTACTAGAGGCCATTGCAGGGTTGGCAATGGAATTCTCCAGGCTGATGGTCCCAGGAGACTTCAACCTGCCATCCTGGGGTTGGCCACAGAAGCGGTTCAAGACTTCATGGCCACCATGGCAACTATGGACCTATCCCAGATCATCCACCCTTCCAGTTGGGTTTCCGGCCTAATTATGGGATAAATATAGCATTGGTCACACTTGTTGACAATCTCTGACAAGTGTAGGATGGTGGCATAGTAGTACATCCATTCTTGCCCTTAGTGGCTTTCAGTACCATTGATCATGGTATCCTTTGGGGCTGGCTACAGTATTTGGGACTGAGCACAGCAGTTTCACATTGTTTTGCTCCTTTCTCCAAGGCTGCTCCCAATCGGTGTTGATAGGAAAGAAGAGGCCAATCCTTTGTGGTTTGTTGCAGGACTTGGTACTCTCTCCCCTCCTTTTTAACATTTACATATTAGCAATGTATGCTGCATTGGTTGCCAGTTTGCTTCCAAATGCAATTCAAGATGTTGGTTATCACTTTTAAAGACCATCATAGCATGGGCCCAGGAACTACTTTACCCAATGGGATTGGCCCAGTTCCAGCAGAAGGGACATGCTGCAAACCCCATTGGTCAATGAACTTAGGCCGGCAGAGTCCAGGAGAAGAGGTTCTTTTCTGGTATGATCCCCACCTTCTGGAACATTGTGCCACTGAAGGTGAGACCTTCCCCATCCTCTTAGCCTTCCAAAAAGGGCCTCAAAACCTTGCTTTTGCTGGTTGGTTTGGGAGCATTCCAATCCTGGAGGTGGATAGTGGACAAAGAAAAAAAGATCCCACTTCCTTTCCACTCATGTACTGGCTTCTAGTTTTATCTAATCCCTTAATTTTAATGTGTTAATGTTTTTATATTCATGCTTGTGTTGTCTTGTAAGCTGCCCAGAGTCTGACTGCTTAGTAAGATAGATGGCATATAAATTTAATAAATAAGTAAATAAAAATTCAAGACACCGGTGCTCCCCTTTATTGAGAGTATCAGCTTGCCTTCATTAAATCAGAACTGCTTTCACAAATCATCGTAACTGTAGTCTGGATGCACAAATCTACCTTTTCTCCCTTATGAGATTGTTATATTCCACAGTAATGAGAGAGCAAAGATTCCTGCTTTCTTTTCACATTGCCACATTCTACTAAGCAATTGAATGGCTTGGTCAGTTTTGTCATAATGTACGGTGCAAATCCAGCCATTATGGGTTGTAAGTCATATCTTATGATTTACTATTTTATTTCATCATAGTTCATCAAATTAACCACTATTGGTTCTAAAACAATAGAGTAAGCCAAACCACTTGCAAGGTTGACTCAGCTTTCCATCCTTCCGAGGTCGGTAAAATGAGAACCCAGATTGTTGGGACTTTGTAAACTGCCTAGAGAGGACTGTAAAGCACTGTGAAGCAGTATATAAATCTAAGTGCTATTGCTATTTATATGACATGCAGTTCAAACTCAACAGATCAACCGCAGGTTATCCTGGTCTGTTCCTAAAAACAAGACACCAAAAAGTTGAAACGTGACATCTCGATATCAATTCTATCATTTTATTTTTGCTTTGTGATGTCACATGCAAGTATAATTAAACCTGGGAGAAGAATCCATGGTCCTCAAGGTGTTATTAAATAATGTCAGCTAACTTGAGAATTGGGAAGGGATGGTAAATATTAGTTCAGCAACCCTGGTGGAGGACATAACTACATACCCCCTTGGCTTAATTTTTAATATTTATTAAATTTATATGCCACCTATTTCTCCATCATGCAACTCTGAGCAGCTTATCATTTGCTAAAACAACATTATAAACGATTAAAATAGTATAATAATATTGAAAAACAGAAGTAAACAACTTTCCTTCTTTAATATCTTTGGGTGGCTATAGACTTGGATTAAAGTTGTTGAAAGATGACATCAAAAATAATGTCAGTCCAGTAGTTCCTTTGATACTAACATATGTTAAGCTCCAAAATATTTTTCAAATATACAATCACCCTAACAACAGTGATTAAAAGTGAATTAGTTTATTATAGAGCATCATCTCAAATAAAGGAAGACATAAAAAAAAGATTGAATGCAAGAGGGCATTTTATTACATTTGATTATGCGGAAGCTAATCTTATTCTTCATAAACTGAAAGAGGGCCATTTTATTAGAAGCTAGCCAGTTTATGTTGACAATTGATTTTCACTGCCGCACTATGACATTTATTATCTGCAATTTGATAAAGATAATTAAACTGAATTATAAGCATGGCTGCTGTCATAAATGTTGGTGTGCAGCTGTAAAGCTCACATAAGCCAGTGGTAGGACCATAAATGCAAAAAGTGCAGAAATTATCTTATTATATATAGAAACATGAAGGATTTCTTTCTTCCTTTTCCTCTTTTCTTTTCCCTATTGCAGCCATTTCCTGCCAGAGAGTTGTTTTGCTTCACACTAGACGTGTGTTTCTCTTGCATAACATTTGAGGAAAACAGTGTAAAGAATCTGTTGTTATTTTTTTCTTTTCTTTGCCATGCTGCCATAATTGGGGGATTTACAAAAGATTGGGAAAAACCTGCCTATTGAAATAGAAATCTCTGTGGGTATTTAGGTTATGTGTATACTGTAGGTGCACTTTACAGTGGAGGTTTACAGATTTACAGAGTTGGAAGGGACTTTGTTTGGCATCTAGTCTAACTCCCACCTACCCAAGCAGGAGACCCTACACCATTTCTGACAAATGGCAGTCCCATCTCTTCTTGAAAGCTTCCAGTGATGAAGCTCCCACAATGTCTGTTCCATTGGTTGGTTGTTCTCTCTGTCAGAAAATTTCTCCTTACTTCTAGGTTGAATCTCTCCTTGTTCCGCTTCCATCCATTATGCCTTCGTGTGGAAAATAGTTTGACTCCCCTCCTCTCTATAACAGCCCCTCAAATACTGGAACACTGCTATCATGTCTCCCCTGGTCCTTCTCTTCACTAGATTAGCCATGTCCAGTTCCTGCAACCGTTCATCGTATATTTTAGCCTCCAGTCCCCTAATCATCATGGTTGCTCTCCTCTGCATTTTTTCTAGAATCTCAACATCTTTTTTATAGTGTGGTGACCAAAACTGGATGGAAGGTAAACTAGACATGAGCGCAGGAGCTCAGTGTACAAAGTTTGGAGCTTGAGAAATGGGACAAAATTGATTGAATTGAAGCAAAGCCGACAGACCTACTGTATATTCCGCCTTTGGATTGTCTTCACTTGAGCAAATTGGATGGCCTCTATTGCCACTGAGATTGCTTCAATCTCATAGGGTGTGCCTATCTAGCGTCAATATTCATTTGCAAAAAACCACAATTACCGAGACAGTAATGTAGGCCTATCCCTAAATTCTCAGAGAAGAAACAACAACATACTTTTCAGATCTGACATCACAAACAGGATTCTTAGGAACTAAGGTATGGAGATTTCTCCACGAAAAAAAAGTTTTTCTATTTGACTGCTGGCTGACTGCAATTTGGAAGTTCAAATCTTACCAGGCTCAAGGTTGACTGAGCCTTCCATCCTTCCGAGGAGGTTAAAATGAGAACCCAAATTGTTGGGGGCAATTAGGCTGACTCTGTACGCCGCTTAGAGAGGGCCGTAAAGCACTGTAAAGGGATATCTAAGTACTATTGCTATATCTCACTCACAGAGCAACTCTGGGCGGTATGCAATTAAAACATAAAAAACGTTATGTAAATATACTCCCGTGGGAGGCAATTAAAACGAATAGAGTGATTAAAATTGAAATGTTAAACAGTTAAAATTAAAAAAGCAAGATGAGGACCTCTAAGGCACTAACCAACCACATGGTTATGTGCTCCTGCAGGCTTCTCATATGTGAGAGCAAGAAGTCATATTTCCACTCTTTTTTGGAAGGCTAGGAGAGTTAGGGGCCACCTCACCTCTGAGGTGGGGAAGACTATCCAAATAGCAGGAGTGATAGCAGAGAAGATCCTCTCCCTGGACTCTGGCAGTCTGTCAGCTAAACTCCTCATTCCCATTCAGCACTCAGCGACACAGTCCATCCAAGTAAGAATTTTATTGAAGAAGTCATACTGGCACATCTGGGAAAACCCGAATCTGAACTTCCGGATTTTCCCATTACCCAAGTAAATTCTACAATCCACCCCCTTCACCCGTCACACCATCACATTACCCAATCCAGCAAGGTTGAAATAGAAACTACCATGCAAGTGTCCGCTGACCTAGCCTTGACATTCTCAAAGAATTTTATTTAGACTACCAACTATTCTCTAAGAGATTACCCCTCTCCATTTCCCAGGCTCCAACAATGGCAGTATAGAAGTCTCTGCGGCCAATATGTCTTCCAATGCTGACACAAAGTTCTTTAACTGATAAGAGTCAACAGCATACCTTTCTTGCCTGACCAGAGGGGAATGGCAAAGATGGTTCCACAGATAACCTTGCCTCATGCTATTTAGGGCTTCAAAGGTTATAATCAACACCTTGAATTGGACCCAGAAGGAAACCGGCACCCAATGCAGCTCACAACACAGTCACATGCTCTGTCATGGGGCACAGATTCACACCATGCATTGAATGAAACCATTTTTGGACCCAAAAGATCATGCCAAGGTTTCAAAACATATGAATCAGCCACTGTGATATGTAAGCCATGCCTTAAATCTTAGTGGCTCAAGTCAACAAACTTTGCTTTAGGAAGGTGATACAGTAATTGGTTTTAATTTGTTTAGTTTTATGGTTTCATTTCACGATTTTAATCTTTATTTGGGAGCAACCCAGAGTTGGTTGAAGGATGGACAGCTACATAAATGTTTTAAGTAAAATAAATAAATTATTATAGCTAGAGGGAAATAAGTACATAAAATGTGAACTAATATGGACTAATGTTCAATGGAAAGATCCAAAGATACTTGTGACATACTGTAAATAAATAACATATTTAAATACTTTGGGCCCAATGCAATAACTTGGCCCAACATGTAGCTATAAAATTAGCATGTTTGTTAGCTATGCTCTTAATGAGGATAAATGAGGATAAGGTACAAATGTACAACATAAATATATATGTAAATAATTTTTCTATTTCACTTCTGAAAATTGTAAGTAACTGTGAAGAGGCAATTAACTGAAAAATAAGCTTGATTGTATCTGGCAGCCACTACTACCTCTAACAGATTCTTAATTTTCCTAGCTGATTCCTCTGTAACTATATATGTAATCACTAGTGTAGTTATACCTTTAAAAAACAATTAACTGGCTAAATAAACCAATAAAATCAGATGCAGCCTGACAAGTAATGAAGCACTTTTTTGCATATTTGAAAGCTTAATTTATTGTTCAATGGACATAATGAAACCAGAAAATTGGAATAATTAAACAAGTAATGTACACTGTCAGACTTCAGTTCAGTATATTGTGCAAACATAGCTAGAAGCTACATATATAATGGTATAAAGACAAGTACTATAGTGTTAAAAAGGATGTTTTAGTTTTAAATTAAAATAGTTTGAAACATATTTCTTGCTGGTTTAATAAACTGATGCGTAAGTGCACTAGACAATCAAAGTAGTTCATAATTGTCTTATTATCCCGACTTCCCCCAAGAATCTTGGGATCTGGAGGTTTGTCCTAGCGGCAGTCCTGTATCAGAAGTTCTGCTTGAAAAAGTTATAGTTTCTAGAATTAATGTCAATCTGATTTGACAGCTTTACATGGATATATGGTCTACTTTGTAGCAAAATATATGCAGGTAAATACATTTTTTAGTTTAAAAAATAGTAATGTAAATGAGATTTTAAAAAATTGATCATCTCAGCAAACATATAAAATATATCCACCAGGATTGTCTATGGAAAAAGCGGTCAAACAATCCAGGTGCTCCCTGCAACTGTGTGATCAAAAGCGGGGTGTGGAGCAGTGCAGACCTAGAGTAAAATATGCAGAAGCCATAACAAAATATCAGAATGCAGCAGTCTTGACAAAGCATCACCTTAGTCCTCACAGGTAAGAGAGATAATTGGCTAATTTTATGTAATTAAAACTCTCTTTTCATGCTTGAGGTTAATTAGCCAGAAGCTTTGTTTTACAGTTTTCTCAGCAGCAAAAGGTTGTGCAAATACATGTATTCTGTCCCTTCAATGGATCTTGTGAGCCTCTTCTGGACCATCCAATTCTGGGAGAGATGGCCAATTGCTCATCTCTGCTTCTGGAAAGCATTCTCTCTTTAGGTATTCTTCCAAACTGAACCAAAGGAGCAGCATCTGGTCTCATTTCATCAAGATAGAACCCACCACAAGAGGTCACTCACATCCCCATGGAGGGAGAGCTTCCCAGCAGAGTCCAGGTTAAGGAAAGCGAAGCAAGCAACACTTCCACTGTTAACCATCAGTGGCCGGCTAGGTTCTCTTTGTTTGGGATCTATTGCTACAGATAATGTTAACATCCTCTGAGTAACACTACATGGGAAAATCAGGTTTATTTCCATGTATTCTTAACGGGAAGTAATTCCTGGGAGCAACCAATGAAGGCATATGAATCTGAATGTCTTCAAGATATTGGAGATTGACTCATGGGGATGCCAGAGTTAGTTATTAAGTGGGTTAAGAGATTGCACTAATTCATAATATGGCTTGTCTGATTTTAGCTTAACCTGTTAGATGAACTCAGCCAATTGTAGCTTATTTCAGAGACATGATTCACAACTGATCTTCCTGGGAAACATTGAGCCATTCAAAAATTCCACATAACTGAAAACAAACACATAACTGGCTGGGTCCTATTCTATTTTGTTATTTTTCTTGTCTTCTTTCTAGGAGCATCTGAACATGTTTCAGTTTCTTTGGGCTAGAGGAATGGTAATAATATAAGTGGAATTTTCTTCAGTGGGACATAGTAGTATTCCAGTAATTGAGAGGCTGCCACAAACAAGAAGGGGTCAATTTATTTTCCAAAACATCAGACAGCAGCTCAAGAAACAATGGATGGAAACTAATCAAGGAGAGAAGCAACCTGGAATTGAGGAGAAACTTCCTAACAGTGAGAACAATTAACCAGTGGAACAGCTTCCCACCAGAAGTTGTGGGTGCTTCATCACTGGAGGTTTTTAAGAAGAGACTGGACGGTCACTTGTCTGAAACGGTATAGGAACTCCTGCTAGAGCAGAGGGCTGGATCAGAAGACCTCCAAGTTCGTTCCAGCTCTGATTCTTAATTCTTTTTAATCTTTGCAAATATCTCCCTCTAGCCATCTTCAGGGTCAAATATATTACCTGTCTGTGTTGAGGATTGAACTGCTAAAGCCTGGCATTCACCTCTGGCCATCATGTGTACGAATGATAGGAAAAAAAGCTGATGCAAGAGAGCCTTTTTGTCTGAAAGAAAGAGAATAAACTATCTTACAACTGACTCAATCTCTTAGGCAATACTTTCACAAATTCCATACCATAACAGGAAAGTTCTCTGGTTGAAGGAATATGGACCATCTCTTCCAATTATATCACCCAATTAGTTGCTCATTTTGTCATTGTGGTGCGTGCACATGAGCACACACCTGTGCCTTCGTTCATTCTGCTTTTAATTTGAGGTGGATTGAGATGTTTAAGGAGCAAAGCTGATAAACCAGCAATTATAGGAGAAAGTCAACACAATGAGTTGGCACCACCTAGTCAGGTAGATTGTTTGCTCTGGAAAGGAAGGGAGCCAGTCTCTGGACAAGATAGGACCCAAACAGCCAAGATAAGAGGCTTCCTTTTTTTTGACAGAGGCCCCTGAGCTGAAGTTAAAATGATCTCAACAGATAAACTGGCATCCTTACTCTATAAATATGTGAAAATGACTGTCTGGAAAGACTGGCCATTGATTTGTGAAAAACAAACAACTCTTTCACCCTCCTTTTTTGAAAGTTTAGAGAAACTGGGCAACATTAAGATGTGAGGAGGACTTTAACTCCCAGAATTCTCCAGCCACACAAACCTTTAGCACCCAAGTTAGTGTGATCTAGAGATTCACAGATTCTATACTTGTAATAGCAGGTCATAATTGTGCTTATTTTGTTTACACTTATATATTGTGCTTTGCCCTTTCCTTCCTTCCTTCCTTTTCCACCTAGCAACTTGAATTACAGGTTTCCTCAGGTTCAGGATGATGGCAGTTTTAATTCAATCATCTGCAAGACCAACAATTCACTACTAATACAGGACTGTCCTATAAATTTTCATTTGTCCTATATATAGTAACTTACTCCCAGGTGGCAAGTCCATAAAATAAAACCAGAGTCAAACATCTATGTAACAACTGCATAGTAGTGTACTGTTTCCCATTTTGGGGGTTATCAATTTTTTAAAACATTTTGAATTTATTTTTAATTTTTTCTTATAAGCAAGAGAATGTCATGGGGTTCCAAGGTTTGAATTGCCATCTTTTTTTTATCTACAAACATTTTTCTTTTCTATCTCTATTTCCAAAAAAGGATGTCCTGAAAACCTTAAAAACCTTATATTTCAAAAGGTTACCTATTCTCATATTTCAAAGGGTTACCTATTTTCCTTCAAACTTCCTTTTGTATTATTCTGATTCTTTTTAAAAGTTTTCCTAACCTGGAGCCCTGCAGACTAATGGATTTAAACTCCCATAGTTCATAGCCCAGAATTATAGAGCTGGTGGTTCAAATATTGAACTAGTACTCAATTATGCAGAGATGATCTTGCTAAGGTGATCTCAGAAGCTGGAGAATGAGATATATGTTCTCCCATATTTAAACAAGAAAGAAAAGGGAGAGAAATGAGATTTAATTTAGCCAGAATATAATTAATTTTTTATAGGTTTGAGTATCCAGTAGAGCAGGAATATTGAGTATCCAGTAGAGCAGGAATAACTCCAAGCAGTCTTCTTTTAAAAAAAACACAAGTTCAATGTTATGGGTTGTTTGAAGTTATTTGATTAGGACCTGTTCACAGAATGGGAAAGTAGGGCGAAATCACCGAATTTAAGGACATGCCAAAGGCTGTTATCAAATAATCTGACAACCCCCTATAAAATTTAAGAAACTTATATTTAAAATAACCTACCTTTCTAAAAATAACATTTCTGTTTAGTCAGAATTAATCAGATTCGAATTCCTAGAAAGAAAAAAAGAAATGGCGGGCAAGGGTTGGGCTGAAGCGGTTGGTGGGATTAAAAGGAATTTTTATTCTGGGCAGCCCGGAAAACGATGCTTTCGCGCAAATACCCAGAAATGCGTGATTGGAAAAGTTAGTGGAAGTTTTCAAAAGATGGTGATAATCTTCTTCCTGCATCGATTTGTTTCCTATTTCTCCGCATGAACTGCCACTCTCCGAGGCCCTTGTCTTCCCCTCCCCTCACTCCCACCCGAGTTTCCCGCCACGGCAGACTAGAAAGAGAGAGAGAAAGGCGGCTCCGGGTCTGACACGTATTATGGTTTGCTAATTAACGTAAGTAAGCGCTAAATAAATCAAGCCGCATTAGATGCCTTCCAGAGCAAAATGAAGGCTGATTTCCGCGGCGGGGAAAAAACATGCGCGCTCCGCCTTAAGAGACATAAAAAGAGAAGGCAGGTTTAGGTGGGAACTGAGCAGGTAGAAGCTAATGGAGCCCATTGTTTAACTGTCATCTGTTTCCTTCGAGGCTTTGGCTGCGGAATGGTTGATGGACGGATTAGCTCTTTTTCCCATTTTTTATCGGCAGATGGCAGCACCGATATTGGCCTCCACAGAAAGCTAAGCAAAGTCTGCCTGGGACAGGAGTTCCCAACTGGGAGTGCTTGCACCCCCTGGGGGTCCCTGACGATATTCCAGGAGTGTGAAAACTTGAGTTTAGAAGTTTCAGAATTATTTTATGTGTGTGTGTGTGTAATATATTTAATATAATAAATATAGTATTTAATGTGTGTGTGTGTGTGTGTGT
>JAEANM010001099.1:0-29772 GCA_017656035.1 Myanophis thanlyinensis
GTGTGTGTGTGCGCGCGCGCGCGCACGTGTGCGCGTGCCAGCCCAGGCATTTCTTGGGGTTTATAAGATGTATTTGTTTATAAGTCTGGAGATGTATTCTGTATCTGAATGTATTCTGTGTTTCTGTGCTTTGTGTGCTTGTACCATGGAGGCTCACTCAATTTCGCTGCACACAATGCTGTGCATTGACAATAAAGGATTGAATTGAATTGAATCATAGTCCATCTTGCAACCCTCTTCCTAAACCCTTTGTCGTACTTTAAGTACTGAAGTGTGCTTCCCCCCTAGTACATACATGTATACATCCGAACTAGACTGTGTTGTTTCTCAGCGTCATATAATATATGTGGGTATATGCAGGTATACGTTTGTTATTTATTTTGTCATGTTTATGTAATTGTATATTGGAGGGTGGTGACCACGAAATTTCATTTTAATGTATGCCGATTAGTGTACATTCAACGTGACAATAAAGTTATTCTAAGTTTTAAGTCTAGCAGCTGGCTGGTTGTTTAATCTAGTTTCAAATAAAAAGGGGAGGAGCTTAAAAAGCGCCAGCAAAAAACATAACCTTGGCGAAGTAGAATGATCAAGCGCTCTCGGAGGGCTTCCAGAGACCCTCCGACTCCCCCTTGTTGGCGGCCCATTTTATTGCAAGAACGGCTGTTTTTTCAACTTGCTTTTCAAGCCCGGCGGCGGCGGCGGTTCTCCTTTCCTTCCGACGAGAACCGCGCTATCTTGCATGGCGACCGTCAGTCTTGTAGCGCCCACTAACCGAATCCCCCTATCCTCTTTCCCCGTCCGTCCTCCCGCCCGCCCACCCGCGCCCTCCCTGCAAAGTTACGCTATGTGGTTTGTCGCGTTTCAGTTTTACGTTTGGCCGCAAAGAGATTAAAAGAGCCGTAACATAAGGAACGTGCGCCGGTGACCGAAGGCAAGACCCCCTAAAGCCACAGGCGGCGTTTCACCACCATGGAAAACCTGCTGAAATCTGAGCTGAAAACCACCGTTTTGAAGCTCCTGGGGGGCTCAAGAGGAGGGTGCATATGCCAAGGACAAGCCTACGAGACCGACGGAGGACGAGTGTTTGTTAAAAGCCACACCAAGCCCCAGGTTAACGAGACCGTAGTGACAGTTAATTTAAAATACTGCAGCTGGGAAGGCTCGGGGGACTAGGAGGGCAATCCGCTGGTAGCGGCGGCGATAGACACTTTGTGACCCAGCTGTTTTGCTTTGCTCCCTTTCGGTTTTACCGCTTGCACAGGACGGGCGAAGTTTCAGGGGTGTTTCGATTTTCTGCGCAGCTTGATCAGCATCTGGGTTTTTTTTGGGGGTGTGTGTGTGTGTGAGTGTGGGTGGGCTGGGGAGGACTATTTGGTTCGTGAAATCAGCGGAAGTAACCCTGGACATTTTTCACTAATTATCTAATTAGCTCTTCTGCTCTAATCCTCCTGGAATCTCCCACTGAGTCTCTCTGGCCAATTAATGAATGCGATTAAACCAAGTTAAGCAAAGGTTTGATTAATTTTTTGTCCCCCTGCACATTTTTTTTTTAAAATGGTGATGGAAACCTCCCTCCCTGCCTTGTCATTCTTTCAAAGCTCTTTCAGTACTGGGAATTTACATAAAAAATAACAAGCTTGTATATTGTGACCCAACAACTCTGGGCAGCTCATAATAATCAAAGAAATCACAATAAAACCAGTCAATGAAAAGTCAAATGCTAGGTACTTTTTTCTGGAAAAAAATACATTTTATATGGAACAAATATAAAAATAACATTTTATAGTCTACAGAATGTTATTGTTAACATTTTTTTTACCGATTTTGCACATTTTAATGTGCTTGCATTCCTTCTAAGTCACAGAGAATCCTAGTGTGTTAAATATATACAGTTAAAGGTATATACTTACCTTTGCATGTTCTCATTCCAAATGACATTCTTATATATTCAAATTTATTCATCTAGCAAACCTTTTCTACTATTTTATTAAGACAAGTTGATAATTCTTCAATTAGCTTATTGCAGGGATGAAAAAACTTGGGTGAATATTAGGAGTTATAAGAGCATGCTGTCAATATTTTGATAAGAGTCACAAATCACCCTTTTATGAAAGGGAAAATTCAGGATTGCTCCTCATCCCATCTATGTACTATAATTTTATATCTGTTTAATAGTTTGTAACTCTCAATTGGGCTAAACATTGCAACATTCTTTGCAACATTCTTTGAATTAATATACCTCAGATGGGCTAACTTACAGAATTTATCCAAAATCTAGTACACGATTCCCATGGGACTGAAATTTGGCAAAGTTGTGATCATTTTATCACTACCACGCCTTCCAACTACATTTCCCTTCTAACGCTTCCCAGAAACCAGCATAGTGCAACGGAAGATGGGCCTCTTTCCTACTCTCTGTTCTATCTCCCTCTGACCCATGTCTAACTAGCTGGTAGGAAGGTGATTGTGAGTGACCATTGGCTGCTTTGAACCTCAGGCTGAAATATGAAATCTATTAATGCCTGGTGAGGGAAGAACGAAGGAGTAACTTAGATGTCTGCAAGAATAGGGCTACTTGTGAGGTGTGCACATTCATGACTGATAGCGGAACTCTCTTCCTCATCGGAGGGAAGGGATCAGGTGTGGAATCCGACCGTTTTTACTACTGGTTTGGTGCGTGCACATGTGCGCAAAATGCGCTGCAGCACAGCTTTTTAAAGTGCTTTTAGAGGCTCCAGAGGCAGTGGGGATCATCAGGAAGGCTCCATAGATGCTCCAAGCAGCTGATTCAGGTAACTATGAAAAAAAACAAAGCTCATATAAGGAAGAATAAGGGCAGGGGCGGGGCCAATTTCAAATCTATACTATCGGTTCAGGCGATGTGGTGCGATCCGGATGAATTTCTCCACTGGAAGGGATGTTTGGGGACAAGCCAGAACCCATTTTCTTCCTCACTGGGGAGGGTGTGTGCTCCTTTTGGTTGCAGGAAATTAGCAAGTAGTTTCAAGGGTCAGTCGAGGAGGAGAGTTGTGAGGGCAGAGGATACACCACAAGCCTATATTATAATAGGCTTTACACATAAATGTGGGAAAAAACACAATGGGTCCCAGGTTGCTTAGTGTTCTCATTACATCAATTACAAAGATGTAATTTAGTGCCCTGGCTTCCTTTTGTGGGGCACTTCCAATTTTATTTTATTTTTTTTAAATGGGTTACAGTTATCCAGCATTTTATTTTCTAAGAGTTCCTGTTTGGGCCAAAGACATTTTTTGAAATAAAGATGCTCTGGAGACTGGAACATTCCTGAGCAGTATGTTCTGATTTCATGTTTGTTTATTTTGTTTATGTTTGTGAATGGGATGAATCTAAAACAACTAGAATGAACTGAGCGCCAGGTATGTACCAAAGAAGAGGTCTATGGACACCTATGTCTTACGTGTTTACTGAGCAATGCTTCTTTCACCTGCTCCTGGACATTTGGTGTATATTTATTTTTGTTTTGGGGATACAACAGGTTCATATCTATATTTAAAGACTTGAATAAGTTCTTCAAACACAAATCAGAAGAACAACTCTTTTTTTTCTGTCCTGCAAAATCCTAACATGCAACCAAATTTTCATTAAATTATATTCTTCTTTCTAACCAGGCTAGGATTATGTTTGAAGGTGAAATGGCAAGTTTAAAAGAAATTCAGAAAACCAGCACTGTACGGGTTCCCCAGCCAATTAAAGTGATGGATCTTCCTGGAGGAGGAGCTGCATTTGCTATGGAGTATATAAAAATGAGAAGCCTCAACAAGTACGTTAAAGGCTTCATTTTAGGATGTTGCTTCTCCAAATTTAACATCCCTTTTTTCTTTTACAATGACAGTTCTGAAAAGAGCCTATATGTTACTACCATGAAACATAAATTTTCACATTTTCTGAGGGAGAGGTGGTGGTGGGAAGCTAAGTGTCCTAAAACCCTCTGATCAAGAGACAAACCTCTAAGGACAGCACATTTGTAGTAATAACTGAACTTGCACTGATTGCTGATGATTAATAAACTATTGATAGGGTAACAATAGGCTAATGCAGTGGTGGCAAATCTATGGCACACATGCCAGAGGTGGCACTCAGAGCCCTCTCTGTGGGCATGCACACCGTGCCTAGTCATGCCATCTCAGCTCCACCACGTTTCTCCGTGGCATTTCTCGCCTTCGTTTGCAGGGAAACAAGATGTTTCTCTGCAAACAATGAAACAGAATCTCGCAAAAGAAAAATATCTCACCTCTTACAGGTGTTGCAGGTTTTGTGATGCCCCGCCTCCCACTGGCCAGCTGGTCTTCAGGTTTTTGCCCTGCATGCGCGCATGCGTATGAGAGAGAGAGACATGCAGTTTGGGTACTTAGTCTCTAAAAGGTTCATCACCACTGGGCTAATGTATTGTGCAGATACAGTAATTATTTTCTAAATTATGTATGTGTGTGTGTGTGCGCGTGTGCGTATGCATGTGTATAAAATCTCTGTTCACGCTGATTTGGAATCAACATTGGAGTTTGTTTTCTTCTCCTTCTAGATACTCAGCCAAACTTGGAGAACAAATGGCGGATCTTCACCTTTACAATAAAGAAAATGGAGAAAAGCTAAGGAAAAAAGAACAAACAATTGGTACAGTACAGTTGTTATGAATTAGGAGTTATTTCTAATTACAGGTTTTGAGCACAACTTTAGATGGAAGCTAATGTAATTATTAGAGATCAGGGTGCTAAAGATATTGAAATATAAATAAGAAATTACTGTATTTGGTGTATAAGACACACTTTTCCACCCCCACTCCCCAAAATGTGGGTGAAAATGTCTATGCGTCGTATACAGCAAATGTTGTACACCCGCTGGCCATTTTTTGGCCTCTGCACGCCCCATTTTTGGGCTTTTTTCTAGCCTTTTGTTGGCCCATTTTGAGGCTTTTTTTGGCCTGTTTTGGGGGTTTTTTTCAGCCCATTTTCAGGGATTTGTTTTCAGCCCATTTTCAGGGATTTTTTCAGCCCATTTTTGGGGCTTTTTGGAAAAAAACAGGCCAAAAAAAAGCCTCAAAAAAGGCCCAAAAAACCCCCAAAACATTTTAATGTAATTATTCTTAGTGAGAAATTTTTTTAGTGCTGTTGTAACTTTGGATCAGTCACTGAATGAAAAAATGGTTGGATGTGAGGTTATCTGTATCCTATGCAAGGCTGCAATATGGAAACTATTTGAATTGCTCAATAAGTAGAGAAAATAAATGCTTCTATTTTATTGTTTGCAGTTTTAATTTTGTAAGTTTATTTTGCTAGGAGTAGATCAGACAGAACCTAATTATGTGGATGAATTTGGATTTCATCAGGTCACCTGCTATGGCAATATAACTCAGGTAAGTTCTTTGAACAAAATATATGATGTAAAATGAAGAGGGTTAATTGTATTGTCTCCTAGACTACTGAACTTAAATACCTGATGGGCATAAGGAAGAAAGGGATTAAGTCTTTTCTTAAATAGTTGCGATCATTTTGTTTTGTGATTTGCATCTAAAGCCCAACATTACTTCTAGCACAGGGCTGTCAAACTCGATTTCATTGAAGGTTGCATCAGGGTTGTGTTTGACCTTGGAGGGCTGTGTGTCTGTGTGTGGCTGGGATGGGTGTGGACATGGTAGGAGTTTTGACACAGGCTCAGGATGCTTTTTTTCCTCCTTTCTTTCCACAGTTCTTTACTATAACCATTTTCCTATCTCTTCTACCAGACATTAAGGGCAAACATTTATTACTTTTTCTTCATACTCCACTAAACTTTTTATTTCTAAATTTATACCCCATTGTTTAATAGTAAATTGCTCTTCCAGGCAGAAAAGCTATTTATACTATTGTATTTTTATTATTCAACTAATAATAAAAATACAATAGCATAAATAACATGATAATACAAGATCTGACCGCAGAGGTACATTTCCAGGATAGTAAATAGAAATGGCTGTCAATTATAGATTTTTGATTGTAGATTAAATGGATCTACAGTATGTAATATCTGGCATTAAACTGTAGTATTAACATAGGATATTACTTGTTTTCTATCCGGAGAAGGCACTTACTTGAGGCCACATAATTATAATCCAGTCCAATCCAGTCCTCCTGCAGCACTTTGCCAGATGAAAATGGGCTGCGTGGAGGCCCTGCGCGGGCTCAGCATGGCCCATTTTTGGCCGGCAGAGTGCTCCTGGAGGCCAGGAAGGCTGAAAACAGGCCGACAGACCTGTCCTTGATACTTCCAGGCCGGCCCATGGGCCAGATTTAAGCACCCCGTGGGCTGAATTTGGACTGCGGGCCTTGAGTTTGACACCAATGTTCTGGCATCATAATTGGCCATACTTTTTTTTTGTAAACAGAATAGAGTATTTATATTTTGCTAAGGGATATTGTGGCTGGAATTTTGCAATTGCCACAAAAACCAAGTGTTCAAAGAAAGATGATCTTATACTGTAGCTGATAAGTTCATAGCATCATTTCCCCACTAGTTTTCTTTTGCAGGTCAATGAGTGGCAAAATGACTGGCCTACTTTTTTTATTCGACACCGCCTCCAAGCCCAAATGGATTTAATAGAAAGAGATTATGGCGATAGAAAAGCAAGAGAGTTGTGGGAACAGCTAAAGGTAGGAAGAAAATGTTAGAATGTTATATTAAAGCAAATGAAAATAACAGAGTACTTGCCTCTGCAGAAGCTAAAATTCAATTGAGCATTTCTGACTCTGTAATCATTCTTCCAGCATTTATTACAGCTATGAGATTTTCTTCCCAAGAAAAAGATTGATTTATCATTTCATTTATCTGCTGGTCTTTAACATGCTTTTTCTAGCTACAATTTGATAGCTGTACAATCCTTTTTGGATGACTTGGATGTAATTTTTATTTCCTTTCAGCCCCATCATAAAAATGAAATGTAAGAAATGGGTGTATATAAATCATAACTGAAATTTCTTTACTGAAAGGAGAGCCCAAACTTGGTCTATCCTAAACTTTTGTGATGTTTGAAACCACACTGCCCATTGTGTGGCTTTCAATGTGGGTGAATTCAGTCTTTGAGAAATGTAAACCATGATGGAATGAAGTATTATATAAAGTCAGTCAGTTAGTTATGGTTTAATGTAACGATACTGATGTGAAATGTTTTAACCTAATGTCAGTTTCCTTTAGTTTCCTTCAACCTCTGCCTTCTTTACCTAATGATCCTGTTCCATTTGTAATATGGAACTGCATTTCATACAACTGTACTAAGTTTGGTATTATTTGCATTTTTTCTTTAAAAATCTCTTTTAATGGAGTTATTCTTTCTCTTGCTCATTCTCTCTCTGCCTCTTTGTCTGTCTGTCTCTCAATAGCCTGTGATCTAAAACCATTCTGAAATCAGTAAAAGATACTCAAAGGAAACTACAAACATTGTCCCAAGTGTTAAAAAAATCCCACCCTACCTATTTTTACCTTATTAGCCTAAGGCATAGTGAGAAGCCCAATGTTGCCAGTAAAAGCAACAAAATGTATAATGTATCCAGTTTATAAAATTAGGGTTAAAAATAATAAAAAATAACATTTAGAATCTGTATGTATATTCTGCCTTGTAGTTTCCTCAGGTAAAAAAAATTCTTTGGCCACTTTTTAAGCTATGTGTTTTTATGATTTTTTTTTTACAGCCAAAGATTCCAGAAATGTTTCATGACTTGGAAATAATTCCTGCACTTGTTCATGGTGACCTCTGGTCAGGAAATGTAGCTGAAGATGACTATGGACCAATTGTCTTTGACCCATCTTGTTTCTATGGTCATTCAGAATTTGAACTTGCAATTGCTATGATGTTTGGTGGATTTAGTAGTTCTTTCTTCTCTGTGTATCACAGCAAAATCCCTAAAGCTCCAGGTTTTGAGAAACGTAACACCCTTTATAAGTTATTTAATTATATAAATCACTGGAACCATTTTGGTACAGAATTTCGGAGACCTTCTCTTTCTGTAATGCAAAGCCTTTTAAAATAATTGTCATGTACAATCATTTTTAATAAGTGATTCCCTGTTTGGTACCTGTTGCTTCAACTGTAATGCATCAGAATGGTTATCTAGAGTTAAATTGGTGTGGTTCCTCACAAAATCTTGCAGTGGGCTTGTACTAATTGCACACTATGATTATCAAATGATACACAGCTAATTATAAAAAAAAAGTTCATCCTCATGTTTCCTTAAATGAATCTGCCCCAGTAATAGTTCTGACAGATATTCAAAATCCTGCTTTCATTTTCTCCTCTGCCTACATTTAAGCCAGCTTAAAGTTGTCTCCAGTTGTTCTAATTTTAAAATAATGTTTTCTCTATTTTCCCAACCAGGCTTTTTCCATAAATATATGGCATATTTCATTACAATAGCTGAGAGGGTGGCTGCTGGCATTTCCTCTCACCAATAATATGACAATATACTTTCCTGGTGGTTTAAGGACTGATGAGTAGCATTTTAATACAGCCATCTGTCTCTGCCTTGAATTAAACAAATGCTGGCTTGGAATTCAGGATATTACACATATTTGGAGTATGCCAGATTGGAAATGGCTACAATATGCTGCATATATACTGATTTTACTGTTCCCTTTTAGGGAACTTTATTATTGATTACCTTGTGCCAGTACATCAAAAACAGCTGTTGGGACTTACGAATAGTCAACTGGAAGAGACTTAATGGAAAATCATTTTTGTGCATAGTAACTGCAGGGAGATTGGTATAAAAGATTCTGAAATATCCATGATAGAGGAGTGGTTAACGAAGACAATGTATTTGCAGAAATGGCAAAACTTACTTGTTTGATCAGAGAGAGAAGACAAGTACAATTATGAGTGACTAGAAACCCTTTATGGACTTTTTTTTCCTGAAAACTGGAAAATAATGTAGTGATTTATGGAGTTGATGATTAGAAAGGGAAGATATGGGAAGAAAGGAATTATGCTATAAACTTGAAGGAGGAGGATAGAAGGTAAATATTTTGTAACTGCTGTAAAAAAGATTGGAACCAATCTTTTATATATACTGTATATATTTCCTACTTTTTTCCCCTCTTATCTTTTTTTTTAATTCAGTCACTTGCCCCCTCCTTTTTTCAGTTCTTTTTATTTTGTTTACATTTATGTTTCTTCTATCATTCTATAAAATGCTACATTTTAGAAAATAAAATTTAATAAAATCACAAGCATACACAATGCTTTTATATTTTAATATTAATTGTTACTGACTCAATTAGTATAGTGATTCAAAAGAAATCATGGATAATGAACTTTCATACTTAATATTTTTCCATTTTCTCTCTCTATAAGAATAATTACATTAAAATGTTGAAAAATAGAGAATATTTGTCACTGATTTCCATACCATTTCAGGATTCATTTGATTGCTATGCTGCATTTATATATTGTATCATTTGAAAAATTACTCTAAGGTCTCCTTTCCATTAGGAAATAAGTTGCATTATTATTTTATAACAATAGATTTTTGCAGTTTAGAATTTCTAGCATCTCTAAAATACCTTTACAAAATAGAATGTTGAAAATAATTAACAAACTTTGAAATGTATAGTAGATGTGCCTATACGGTAAATGAAATCCAAATGATTAGAGAGAAAATTACTTTATAATAGTTGATGGTCCCAAAATTATGCACTAACATAGATGAACTATTTTTTGAAATAAAATATTCAATATCTATAATTGTTCTTTTTTTTCTAAAAAGATCTCATTACATTTTCAAGGGGGCATGCTGGCAAAATTACTCAGTAATATTGACTCCAGTGAATTTCCAAATAAGTCTGGATCAGTTCTTGTTTATAAAATTGTAACACTAGTTGTTGTTTTTTGTATTTTTCTTTTATCACAAGATAAAGTTATAGAGAAGCTCACAACATGTAATACTTAATAATACAGAATTTGAATAAGTTGTTGTATATATAATATGAAATCAAAAGAAAGCAAAACTCTATTTACATCATTTGAAACTAGAGGTCTTCTAAGTACAAATTCAGGTATGTCAGTTCTTAATAGCTTGAAATTAAAATTGGAGTTTCTCCACATTTGGGATACTTTATACTTGTAAGGCAAATAAGGTGGAGGGAATAGGCTACACTCCAGATGAGAAAACCTCAGCTTGTTTGGGGCCTACAGGCTAGATATTCATTGCTTTCACTTTAACAGTTTATAGTAAATAGGATTGAATATGAGCTCCATAAAATATATAGGAATATTTAAAGAAGAAAAACGGAGAAACAAAGAATTTTCTGCCCTCTTCCACTGACTAGGAAATTGGGATTTGATGCTCTCTCAATGACAGCTCTGATTCAGTGGGTCTATGACTCTACATTATGTCTTCTTCTTAATCTCAAGAGCAATAGATAACAATCAAGAAACTGCTTCTTCTCTATTAAAATTTGTAGCTAACCATGATTTCAACTTGTATTAATCAGTAATATAGTTGTTCTGCATTTTGAAGGCTTGCATTGTAGAGGAGTAGCTGAATCATATGAAATGAAGACACGCCGTTTCTGTAACTCACTCAGAGATAAACATATTGTATGATTAATGCCTGGTTGTCAATATCGGTATATTTTTTACTTAGAAAGGCAGTTATTTTGGGAGATTTCAAAACGAGATTTTATTTTACATCAGTTGTTCATAACATTTGGGTATAGTTATAGAAGGTTGAAAGGGAGTGAAAAGGAAAAAAGATCCATTGTCTCTTCCAGAATAAGTGATAAGACTGTAAGTTTCCATCATCAACCTAGATTGAATCAAATCAGTGATAATGCTAAAATCATAATTAGACAGGTTGTTTTTATCAAGAGAGATGATAGTGGAGTTATGATTTCTGTTTAGGTAACAATGAACAGGAACGGGAAGTTTATCGTCTTCCTCCCTGATATATTTTAGATGAAATCCTATTGCTCCCCAGCAGCCCACTTTCACTGGAGTCAATAGGACCTTTTTTTCCTTCCTGGGATCAACAGCAATTATAGAGAATAGTAAATTTCCTTTTAAATTTCCCTTGAACATCCTGTTTACATCTTTCAAACCCTTAATGTGAAGCTCCTAGTGATTAGATTCCTAAAATGGAAATTTGGAAGTGCTTATCAAGCTTTATACGCAATTTGTGACAGATCAAATCACTATGATGTGAACTTAAAGCAATTCCCTTATCTTTCTATTCCAAAGAAATATCTAGGATAAATAAAAAAGAAATCTTCAAAGCCGTGTTATATCTTAAGAAATCTTGGCAAACAAGATTTTAAACTCCAACAATTACTTAAATATGGCCATGCTAGATCAAAGAAAAACCCCACCACTGATTATTATCTTGTTGTACCCACATTCCATTCTTCCATTTGGTGGATGACCTAATCCCACTGCCAGAGCCACCGAAAGGAAATGTCAATAGGTGAGCCTCTTTCTTGGCTCTTTTGCCCCTCCCATATCACCTACACACTCTAAATGCCAGGTGATTGAAACAGATCTATAACTGTTTTTGTCCCTAAGTATGGTCTGAACAGGTATTACAGTATATTATTGCCTAATTACTATATTAAGCACATCTAATAAATTATATGCTAGCATCTTGCATCAACTATTCAATTGGCTGGAGTAGAAAAAACTCTTTGTAGTATTTAGAGAGACTGATGTTCAATCAATTGGTGTGCCATTTTACATTTCTAATAGAGAAACACACATAGGGCCAATACACACCAGGAGATTTCTAATACTAGTACATGTGAACAGGCATAGTATTGGTTGAGATACTAGGCAAAAATGTTCATTCAAAGAGAATATATATTGCCTTGGTTTTGGTGCTAACATCTGTCTGATAAAAAGCTATAAGTTCAGTATGGAATTCATCTTTGATTAATATCCATTTTATATTTTTAAAGGCACACTTTAGATACAAATACCTCTGAACATTTAAGGATGCCTTTATTTCACTACAGATAGCTCTCAATTTACAACCATTCATTTGATGACTGTTCAAAGTCACAACGGCACTGAAAAAAGTGACATGACCAGCTTCCACACATATGACCATTTCACATTCCTACAGGGTGCTTAGCAAGTGGCATGTATATTTACGATGGTTGCAGTGTCCTGGCAACATGGGATTGTCATTTGCAACTTTCTAAGAAAGCTTCTGATAAGCAAAGTCAATACGGGAAGCCAGATTCACTTAATGGCCACATGGTTCACTTAACAAACTTCAGTGGTTCACTTTTAACCTTTGTAAAAAAGGTCATAAAATGGTGCACTACTCATTTAACAACTGTCTTAATTAGCAACAGAAATTCTGGGCTTAGCTGTGGTCAAGGACTACCTGTAATGACATCCATATTAAAAGACTGGAGACTAAAATATATGAAGAACAGTTGCAGGATTTGGGTATGGCCGGTGTAAAGAAAAGAAGAACTAGAGGGGACATGATAGCAGTATTCCAGTACTTGAGAGGTTGCCACAAAGAGGGGGTCAAATTATTTTCTAAAGTACCCAAGGGCAGGACAAGAAACAATCAAGAAGAGAAAGCAACCTGGAACTAAGGAGAAACTTCCTAAAGGGAGGACAATTAATCAGTGGAACAGTTTGCCTTCAGATATTGTAGGTGCTGCATCACTGGAGGTTTTAAAGGAGAGACTGGACAGTCACTTTTCCGAAATAGTATAGGACTGTGATTGTGAACCTATGGCACGGGTGCCACAGATAGTATGCAGAGCCATCTTACTGGGCACACCAGCTGTCGTACAACTTACAGTACCTCCAGCTGAACATGAACATGTGATTGCTCATGTACGCATGTGTGATTGCAGAGACCCAGCTGGTCTTCAGGCCTCCGCTGTGCATGTGTGTGATTGTAGCAGGAAATCCAGCTGGTCTTCGGAGCTCTCCTGCGCATGCACACACGATTGCTCATGCATGCATGAGTGCTGCATGCATGTGCAGATGGTGCGGTTGCACAAGCAGCACACCTGAAGTAGCCGCACGCAAGTGTGGATTCCATGCGCAAAGCGTGTACTTTTTGGCACTCGGTAAGTAAAAGGTTCGCCACCACTGGTATAGGATCTCCTGGTTGAGCAGGGGGCTAGACTAAAAGACCTCCAAGGTCCCTTCCAGCTCTATTCTGATTGATTGATTGATTGAGTGATTGATATGCTTCACATTCAAATGTTCAAATATAGATACTATAACTCTATGGGGCCCGTTGGTGCTCTCTGAACTTGGTTTTCTTGCAGATGTTTCATTCAAACCTGTAATTCAATCCTGAGCTATAGATGTTGTTTTGTCAATACTACGATTCTAATGCAGTTATACAGAATAAACTGTTTGATCTTTTAGAACTGAATTATACTTCCTTTCCATTATTATTATTAGATTCAGATTCAGATTTTATTGATCACATACATAATCATACATGGTACAATATGTAGTGAAATGCTTTGTGTAATGCTTGTGGTCATAAAAATTAAATTAAAAATTTACAATTGAGATTTAGGAAATTTACCCTTTAGGATATTAAAATAAGATTAAGCTATATTTACAATTTGATTTACAATTTGAAATTCTGGGATTATGGCCACCCTACCCCGTAACAAAGGACTATTTTATTATTGATAGACTGTTGTTTGATTGAATAAGAGTATGTTTCTAATCTGTACATAAATTCACTTACCACTGGGGACCAGCCAATTTATAACTAGTCTTAGTATAACATGGGTGTGTGAGAAGGGAATCATCACTATTTTTTCTTTATCTCTTCCTTTTCCTTCCCGTCCTGTCCTCTAGACAGATTCAATAATAGTAGACAAAACAATATAACACCCTTTCTAAAAGACAAAAATATAACCTCTCCTTGGAAGAAAGGTATTAACTATTCTCCGCCGTTCATGTTCTGATTTGCTTAGTGATAGTTGAGACAGTCCCCATTCTTTAACCTTTACTGGCGCGGAGTCCGTGCCTTTTCTATAAAATGCACTTGATGAGAAGTTGGTGTAGCATCCGGCCTGACGCGTAGTAAAACAGCAGCTTTGCTACTTCGGGATTAAGAGAAACCCGGGGAGAAACGCGAGACCCACCAGCGCCGGAGAGTCCACTCCTTTCTTTCCGCCCCCTCCCTTTCGCTAGGCTCCTCCCCCTCCCCCTTCTCCTGAAGGCAGAATCCTGACGTTTCTTAGCCTTTCTGACCCAGGCGGGGAACCGTAGTGCGGAGGCCTGGCTTTGGTAGGCGCCAACGACGAGCTTCGTTGGTTGATAAGGTAATGAAAAGCCTTTCGGCGGGGCGAAAAGAGGGACCGGTGAACAAGGGGGTTGCCCGGCCTCTACGAGAGGCGCAGTTGGAAATCGGGCTGGCTGGGGGAGGGGGGGAGATTGGGTCAATGAGAGGCCACGGAGCTTGATCCGAAAAGGGAAGAGATGTGGTCCGGTCCGTCCCGGGAAGAAAGATGCTGGGTGTCCCCAAGGCGAAGAATTCGTTCACCGCTTCTCTCTAAAGCAGTGTTTCTCAACCTTGGCGGCGTTAAGATGTTTGGACTTCAACTCCCAGAATTCCCTAGCCAGCTTTGCTTGCTAGAATTCTAGCTTTGCTGGCTGGGGAATTCTGGGAGTTGAAGTCCAAACATCTTAACGTCGCCAAGGTTGAGAAACACTGCTCTACAGCCATTTCTATTCCACAGCCTCTTCCTTAGGAGATACATTTCAGTCTATATGCCAAGGAGGCGTGGCGAGAAATTAAAAGTCAAGGGAGCGGGTCTAAGAGTGACTCAGAGGGCTTCCGTTTTTACTCTTGAATATTGGTGTTTTCTGCAGTAAATGGTAACACCCAGAAACATTGGCATGATAAGAAAGATCCTTCGGTCCACTGAGTGGCTTTTAAAAGCTGTAACTAAGATTTTTCTGTCAGGACTATATTTTATTTGCAGAGCAAACCAGAGCCATCTGATTTCTGCAGATTGAGGATGGAGGAAGAGGCATCCTTCAGGCTTTATACTGATTCCATCCAGCAAAGGATAATAACAAAACAGCCAGGGTTGTTGTTGTTTTTTAAAGGCAGCTTTTCAAGGATGATGCTGAAGAAATGCAGGCAAGGATATCCATAGGAAAGAATTGGCGATGGCTAAGCTGCAAATAAGTATTGACTAGATTGGGCCCTATTCAAAGGAAGGCAGCAACCTAAACATGAGTTATTATAAATAAAACATGGAATGGATTGGGAAAGGAAAAATCAAGGTGCCAAAGAAACAGATGAGATGAATTTGGTAATATTGCTTATTCAGTGGACTTTCTGAAGATTTATTTATTAAATTTATATCCTGCCCTTGCCTTCAGTAGCTGGAGGTGATGTTCATAGTGCTCCTTCCGCCCCTATTTCCCCACAACAAACTTATGAGTTTGTGGGACCCAAAAGTGAATGACTGACTCAAAGACACCAAGTATATTATATATGTATGTGGATATATATATATATACCAGTATCTCCACACACATACATACATAAATACATACATACTATATACATACATACAGTCTCACACACACACCAGTGTTTGTGCATCCATGTAAATGAGTAGCCTCAGCCCACACATTGCATTTAGCCTTTGTGATTATGATTTAATATCTTTTTATTCTAGAGATAGTAATAAAGCTTATTGTACAAAATATAGCTTGGGGCTGAAGAGGTGTAAGACTATCTAATTAAAGTCCATTAGTGTAATATTTGTTCATTGATTTATTTAATATGAAAAGTAAGGAAATTTGGCATAAAAGAAACTCAACTTATGACCACACAAAATTTATGTTGTTAAGTCAGAAATTTGTTGAGAGTTTTGCCCCATTTTACGACTTTTCTTGCTACATTTGTTAAGTGAATCACTGCAGTTATTAAATTAGTAACATGGTTGTCAAATGAATCTGGTTTCTCCAGCAAATTTGCTTCTTAGAAAGTCACAAAAGATGATCACATCACCCCGGGATATTGCAACCGTCATAAATGTAAGTCAGTTGTCAAGCATCTAATGTAAATCATGTGACTGTGGGAATGCAGCATGGCCATAAGTGTGAAAAATGGTCATAAGTCACTTTTTTCAGTGCCATTGTAACTTTGAACAGTCACTAAGCAAACTGGTAAGTTGAGGACTATCTGTACTACTATGTAGAAAAAATACATAGAACGATCATTTAGGAACTTATTCTCAAAAATACAATTGAGAGTTAAGGCAGATTATCCAACATAAATTACTAAATTTGATTTTTTATTTTAAATTTGTCAACAGCTTCTTGATTGTTGTATACATTTTATATTAGGTTATTGTGTTGTTTTGTAAGTCATCCAGAGTTACTATTGTGAAATGGAATGCTACATAAATTGGAAAACATATATTTGTCTGCAAAAATATAGCCCATCCCTAATACATAAATGACATAACTAAAATGTCATTGATATATTGGTGTACATAGATACACTTTGCATTATTTGTATCTTATTGTGCTTTTAAATTGCAGAGCCACCAGGGATTATTTGGCACAATGCAATAAACAAATAAACAGCATCAATAACTTTCTGAGCCTGTTACAATATATCCATGGCCCATTGCTTTAAACTCACTCATCTTTCCTTTTACTAAATAAACTTCTTTTAACATTTTAACTAATTTAATAGATGAGACATTGTAATTTACCTGATTTTCATTTCTTTTTGGAGACATTCCTTTTTTCTTCTTCTTCAAAATAAATTCTTTACTATCTATGAATTTCAGTGGATCTTAATTATGTCAGTATCCGTTCTTAATTCCTGTTAATATAGGAAACCCAAGAAAAAGGCCTCATACTTCATTAAAGCTCCAATTATTTGCTGTGGATGTTCTTAATAATTTATTTTATTATGGCCCTTTCCTAAGTCTACTTTATGGATTAAAGCTGGATCCTCTGCGTATAAAATAGATATCCTTTCTCATAGTTAAAGCTTCTCTGAAATTTATCCAGTGATAACTAGATATTGCAGATAGCACTTGTAGCTCTGTAATGTGGAAATTTAGAAGAGATGGGAAGGAAAATTGTCACATGTTTTAACTTTTCTTTGTATGTTACTGTTAATTGTCTTTATTTTGAACTGAAATGGAGTGAGGTCTAATGGGGGGAAATGGATTTACTTAATGACTTTGTGATTCACTTAACCACATTGATTCAGTTAATGACCATGGCAAAAAAGGTGGTAAATTGGACACAACTCACTTAACAACCATCTTGCTTTATAACAGACGGTCCAGTTCCAATTGTGATAATAAGATTACCTGTACTTATGGATTGTTATTGAATCAAATTAATAGTTTTAACTCTAATGCTAATTTGCTTTCATTTTGCTAGAAAATTATCAGAAAGGAAATGGTTTTAAATGAGATGAACAATGATGGGTATGATCAAGAGGACAACAAATGCTTGGAGCCTGATGTCATCGCGAAAGGAAACATACTTGAAAGTTTTACAGAGAGTCAAGAAACGCAGGAGTTGATTAATCATCTTAGATTGGTATATGAAGACCTGATACTGCGAGAAAAAGTTCTTGAAAAATTTAAAGGTAGGAGATAATATTTCAAAATAAAAATTAAAAACATAAAAAATAATCGTCAGAATCTTTATTAGAAATATGTGTGTGTATTTGTATAAATCATTGGAAATTCTATTTCCATTGTTTCCCAAATGCAGTATAAGATGAACCAGTTAAGATGATCTATCTCCCTTTATTTACTAATTAATAGGACTGCAACCCTAAATATTTTTTCCAGTTCACAATAAACTAGAACTTAAATATGAATATAAAAGTCTTTTAGTCTCAGCCTGGTAATTTTTTCTGTTAAAATGAACTCTGAAATTTTCATTAGAAAAGTAATGACTTGGTTGTTCACAGAGGATTACACTATTCCAAAGCCTCTTCCTCACCTTTTTAATTTTAATTATTTTATACTTGCTTTTAACTGTTTTATAATAATGTCTATTTGTACACTGCGAGAGTCACTCAGGCAGGCAGATGGAGAGAGAGAGAGAGAGAGAGAGTAAAGTGACTTTCCAGCTACACAATTGTTATTATTGCTTCTGTTTTATCAATAGCAGACATATTATTTGTTTTTGAAAAGTGAATTATTTTAATGCTTGATACAAAGCAATATTGCAGAAGATTTCTGATAGCTACAAGATTGTTATTCTTTTCTGCTATTTTGCATTTATGAAGAGAATTATTTCCAGAAAAGGTTTTGATGCTGAAAATTGCTTGCACTTTTCATTCTTTAGATTAAAATCTACATTTCATTTGTAGGAAATGAATCCACCAGTATTTTTTATAGTAAACCTCCAGGGGCTTAGCCTTAAAGTAATCTTTATTTGGAGTCTGCTAGGTAATTATTTGGACAAGTATTCTTAAACTATTGCATTTACCATATTTTTCGGACTATAAGACGCACCAGACCATAAGGCCTAAACCTAAACACCTAGGTTTAGAGGAAGAAAACAAGAAAAAATAATAATTTTTGGCTTCTGCGGGTCCTGTTTGTGCCCTCTCTGGCATCCAGAAGCACTCTGCAGGCCTGTTTTTGGCCTGTAGAGTGCTTCTGGACACTGGGGCGGGTGAAAATGAGCCTGTTTTAGCCTCTGGAGGCTGAAAATGGGCCTGTTTTTGATCTGCAGAGTGCTATGGATGGTGGGGAGGGCTAAAACGGGCCCATTTTTGGCCTCCAAAGTGCTGATGGATGTAGGGGAGGGCAAAAAAAAAAAGGGGGGGGGCTTTTTTGGCCTCTGAAGGATGAAAATGGGCCCGTTTTTGGCCTGCAGAGTGCTTATGGACACTGGAGGGCAAAAACATGATGTTGGAGGGTTTGGGAGGCCAAAAACAGGCCGATATGTGCTGTATAAGATGCACATACATTTCCACCCATTTTTTGGTGTGTGTGTGTGGGAGTTTGTCTTATAGTTTGAAAAATACAGTAATAGCTGATGTGGTTGAATCCAAATCGATGGACTACCACTGGCAAGAATTTTAATAATAAAGGTAACATTTAAGATCCTTGTTTATGAAATATGAAGCCCTATAATGATATCCTAAATTATTCTGAAAATTGTTTGACCCCATTGGAATAGATATTCAAGAGACATTGAGTGAGTGGCTATAGAGAAATTTGGAAAGTAGTAAAGCCCTGCTCTATATAATTTATTCCATTAACAGAACAAAAATTAAGACTTTAGCTTTTGCTTTTATGATTACTTTGTTCCTTCATAATCTTTCTATGGTACCATAGTAAATCTTATTAACACTGTAATACAAGTCTTTGCCTAACAAATGGTCATTCAGCAACTTTTGTTTTTAATCCTGTATTAGCTACCTAGAGTTGCAGTTCGCAAGTTGGGTAGCCATATAAATGAATTACATTTATTTGTTTGTTTATTTCCCACCTTTATTATTTTTACAAATAACTAAGAGCAGCAAACTTACCCAACACACCTTCCTCCTTTCCTCCACAACAACAATCTATAAAGTGAGTTGGACTGAAAGTGACTGGTCCAAAGTTACCCAGCTGGATTCCATAGTTACGATGGGATTAGAATTTACGGATTCTCAATTTCTAATCTGGTGCCTTAATCCAAATACATTATATATAATAGTTAAAAGCATTTATTGTTTAGCTTGGATTCAGTAGTGTTAGTCAATTATTTAATTTATCTTGGATTGCCATCTAGTGACGATTTGTCATATTACAGTAGTTGCTGCAATAATATATATACAATCTAATTTCTCTGAAGCCTTCAGAGTAGAGAAATATAGATGTTATATTGTATTACTGACTTCCTATTTTTATGCAGTGTATATCCGGGGTACTGTTTTCAGTTTCACTGACTACCAGGAGGCAGGCAATATGTTCAACATAAGGAAGTAGTCACATAGTACCTGCCTCCTATTGTTAATGTAACACATTGGCGTGAAAGCGCACTGACCATAAATGGATGGATACAGTTCTATACAAGGTTAGCACATTAGCACATTTTTATAATAATAGCAACCATGATCGTTGTCATTTAAGATGGTATTCATTGGTACAAATATATATACTCGCAGGTAAATGAAATGAAATAACTTGTGTTAGGGAATGGGCTAGAAGCTTTGGCCTGCTTTCTCCACTCTGGAGAAAGTACGGGGTTATTTTATAATATTAATATTGTGTTAAGCTTGTTTGGTTCTCTCTTCCTCAAAAATAAGTGTCATAATTGCCACTGCCATAATTGATTTTGTAGGATTGTAAAGGTTGGAGGAAAAGGGCTATAGGCTATCAGTGTTCTGTAGGATATGCTTTGCCCATGCTGTGATTAGTGGAAGAGCTTTGGAAACTTTGGCATCTTGAACTTCTGGAAAAAAAGAACAAATAAAACAGCCTAGTATGATCTAGCTATCTAGTCTTTGAAAAAAAAAAAACATCCCAAAGGTCCTGTATCCTTCTTGATCCCCTTCCTTTTCTAACAAATGCCATAGACAAGATCTAGATTAGAATGAAAGGTCTCACTAAAATAGAGATCATTAGTTTGTACATTGAGTTCATTCGTTTTCATTTTTTAAATATAAAATGTGTAATCTCTGATTATTAGAATGCTATTTATAACACACAATATCTCTCATGTAGCAAAGTATGCATTGGTTATTTTTTAGCAAGTGCTTTATTTAAATGGCATATTTGTTTATATAATGAACCATGCACACAATAAGCTTAAAGACTGAATATTATGGCTGGAAAACAATTTATGATAAAATATAGCAAATTCAAAAAGAAAAAAAAAGAATTCTGTAAATGTAATTCAAGTTAATCATTATTTGAATCAACTCTTTAGTCTTACTGTATAAGAAATTAAAAGGAATGATAAAGCTAAAATAGTCTTAGAAATGAAAATGAAGGGAATATATCTCAACCCTTAGTACTGTTTTTTCATTTGCAGTACAGGTAATCTTCAACTTATGACCATTTATTTAATGACCATTCAAAGTTACAACAGGACTGAAAAAGGAAGGGACTTAACAACTGGTCCTCACACACTTAGGACCATTGCGGCATTCCTACTGTCATGTGATCAAAAATCAGGTGCTTCACAACCAGCATGCATTACAACAGTTGCAGCATCCCGGGGGGGGTGGGGGAGTGTCACATGATCATCATTTGTGATCTTCCCCACTTTGGCTTGAACAAGCAAAGTCAAAGGGGGAAACCGGCTTTGCTTAATGATGACGTTATTTGCTTAACTCCAGCAGTTTGCTTAATAACCATGGCAAAGAGAGTCATAAAATTAGGCACGACTCACTTAACAACCTGCTTTGTTTAGCAGTGGAAATTTTGGTCCCAATTGTGGTCATAAGTCAAGGACTGCCTGTGCTTTAGAAAGTCACAGCAGGCTTACTTAGTTCAAAATCTTAGGGAAGACTTTTTTTAAAAAAAGCCAAAGCATTGATGTGTCATTTTCATGTTAGAAAATCGCTTGATGACTGAGTATTTTTTTTTTTGTATGTTTTCAGTTATAATGGATAAATACCAGGAACAGCCTCATCTTTTGGATCCTCATTTAGGTAAATATTAAGATTCTGTAAATTTTTGATAAAATCTCATTTTTTATTAGCATGGATGATACTGATTTTTTTTTTCTTAAGTGGGTAGAAGATTCTTTCTAATCCAGTGTTTGGGACTTCTCTGTCTAGAATGCACTTGCCTCTGAAAGCAGCTGTACTTAAAGAAATAGATAAACCTCCAGCTTAATAGAGATTTAGACAAGAAGAATCGGAAAGAACAGTTTAATTTTCCAGTAAATATCCATCTACAAAATGAACTCATCCCAGAGGCTTTGGGGGAACATTTTGTTTCCAATGTGAAATATCTCTCTCTCCCTCCCCCCTCCCCCAGTGTAGAAATTGTGATTATTTTGTTGAAAGCGTGATACAATTCTCTTGTTACTTTGTAAGGCAAGTTTATATGGAAAAATAAGTAATGCATGTCTCTCCATCTTTTGAATTTTGACAGGGAGATGGCAAGTGCTTCTTGCCAAGCATGTGCCTCATTTGAGTTGTAGGCCAACTCTACTCTTTCTGTTGAAAGTGCATCAAAAGTGTGCAGTAGAACATTTATTTCTATCTTACGGATACTTTCCTGAGAAATAAATTCAGATCAGGCAAGAATTAATCATTCACCTATCACATAATCTGATCAGGAGAACATAGCCTGTGTCTGGAAAAACCATAGTCAGATCTAGAGATGTCTGTCAACTGATTATGGATGATCAAGTCATTTCCAGCTCCCAGTGACCACATAGATTTTCTCCAGGATCAGCGTACCATTATCCAATATTAAGATTATAGTATTAGGCCTGAAATAGGATAGTGAAATATTGTGATACCTCTTATTTTCCTTTGCCTTTTCCTTGCTCTTACACAATGTGGTAACCAGGCCACTGCTTTCTCTTATCCCTCTTATTATATTGCATTTGGTCTTTCAGATCAAGACCAGCATTGATGAATTAAAATGTACCATAAATAACATTTTGCTTTAAACAAATGATGATCAAGTCAAGTTGAAGTGTGATAGAATCACAAAACTGGAATGGTCCTTAGAACTTAGAATGGTCGTGCGCAGTACAGGAACCACTAGAGCATCTCTGACAGATGATAGACATTGGCCTTTCTCTGGAGACTCCTACCCAAAAAATAAAACAAAACCCCCTCACTACTTTATGTGATAGCTTATTCCGCCAGCTCACCTTTCATATAACTAGAAGGTTTCTGTGGCTATCTGTCCCTTCACCTTGATTCTGGTTCTTCCTTTCGGGCAGTAGGGAATAAGTACAATCTCTCCCTCTATTTTGTGACAACTTTTCTATATCTGAAGAAAGCCACTGTGTAAGAGCAACATGTATTTTCCATGAAACAAATTAGATAATCCATTCTGATACTTATTTGTGGGACTCTTTAGCGGGAAACAAAAAGCCAACTAACATTTCTCTCATCACCTCACTCATTTCCCTATGTTTTCTCTAGAGTGGATGTTGAATTCGTTGCTAGATATTATCCGACATGAAGCATCTCCTCCTCTTCTTATTCACCTGGCTTTTCAGTTTCTCTACATTATTTCAAAGGTAAAATTAAATTTTAATATAGTAGTAATATGGCTTTACTGCCACACTCTAAAATTAGATAAAAGAGGGACAGTCATTCATCATATAATTATTGTCAAATGAATGGTTTGGAACCCTGAGAGTGTACTTTTGCAGTGGTTTATAGAGAAGATATATCCATAACGGACTAGGCTTTGCAGAATTGCTCTTTCAGAGTTTGCAATTGAAGTTACTAGTCCTTAAATAAGCTCCACAGAACCTAAAAACAGAGCCTAAACCAGGTGTGGGCAAACTTTTTGACTCGCGGGCCAAACTTTTAGACTCATGGGCCACAATGATGGGCTCCCCCTCCCACAGCCCCCCACCCCACCCTTACTCCCCCTCCTGCAGCCCCCCCACCCTTACTCCCCCTCCCGCAGCCCCCCCTCTCCCGCATGTCTTTGCAGGTGTGGGATACCGAACGTAGCAGCCATGGAGAAGAAGGTAAGAGGGTGGCGGGCAGGAGTGGGGGTGGGCGTGGCTCCACAGCGGCAACGCCGACTCTTCTCCCACCGCCCAGGTGCTGCTTATGGGGAAAAGTGTTTCCGGTAAGACGAGCATGTGCTCCATCGCGGGATTTAGGTGGCGAAGTGGAGCGCATGCTCATCTTACCGGAAACACTTTTCCCCATCAGCAGCACCTGGGTGGTGGGAGAAGAGCCGGCGTTGCCGCTGTGGAGCCACGCCCACCCCCGCTCCTGCCCGCCACCCTCTTACCTTCTTCTCCATGGCTGCTGCATTCGGTATCCCACGCCTGCAAAGACACGCGGGCGTCAGCGGCCTGTCCTGCTTCACCGGGCGGCTCCCCGTGGCACTCCCCAGATGGCTTGGCGGCCTCTTCGGTGGGTGAGGGGCCCAGCAGGTGTGGAAGGGTGCAGAGCGGGGGGAGCAGCCACTCCGTGTCATCATGCTGCACCCGTAGGCTTGACAGCCCCAGCCTCATGTAGGTCACTCGCCCAGTGTCAGATGACGCTACGCGCTGATCACCGAGGCAGCAGCACCCAAAGAGCGACCCTCTTGTGCACTCTGCAGGGGAAAGATGGCTGCGCGCGGTGCAAGGGCTTGCTGTTCGTGTGTGGGGGACATTTCTGGAGAGCTCCGGGACGTGGAAGCCAGATCAATGTTGAGTGTCAGTGTAGGCGGAACTCCCCAGTCTACCCCAGAACTAGTTCGGCAAGCCGGATTAAAAAGCCCAACGGGCCGGGTGTGTCCTGCGGGCCGTAGTTTGCCCATGTCTGGATTAGTCCCTACTTGAAAACTGGTAAAAATCCATCTCTTTTCACCCAGTTTTTAATCATTACTTGTATTATTGATTTTAATTTTGTGTTGGCTTTCATTGTATTGTTCTTACCTTACATTTTAAATTTGGTTTTAAATTGCTGTCGGCCATTTTTCTGATTATTTGAACAGAAAAACAAGATGTATTTTTTTTTAAAAAAAGTAGACATCCCATATTAATTTAACAGCCTGTTTAGTCTGCATTTGTTACCATAGCAGCCAACTAAATGCTGAATAGTCACCACAAAAATAGAGTTGAAAAATACTGTTATGTCCATTTTCTCAGTAATTGACAGAAAGAGCCATTTAACATTGGATAATGTAATAAAATATATTCATATTCATGAATAGCCTATCTTTTTAAAAAAATATATATATTTATCCAGTCCTCTTTTAAAGCTATCTAACTTGAAATGTTGATGGCAATTGCTACATCTATAGTGGAGTCATACTTACATGACAATTTTTTTCCTGCCATAAATCATATGAGTTTCAATAAAAATGTTACTTTTAATACAATCATTGGCAGCAATTAGTACTTCTTAAATAGCTATCACTCTCCAATCCATAGCAACAAGCCAGAGTTGTTTATACCACTAAGCCTCACTGGCCAAATAGGTAGGTTATGCTGGTGTTCTTACAGTTGCCTGCCCAACTATTTGTTCTCTGATTTCACAATCTTATTCCTGAAACCTGTATTCTTGTAAACTGCCACTCCCAGCCTCAAACATAGACTGCCTAAAATAATTTATTATCACCTGGGATGAATACTTTTTAAGGGCAATGATACATAGAATTATTTGCAATTGTGAAATCAAAGTATAATTAAGTCCAAGTAACTCAGCAACATTTACATCTTGTAATGCAAGTAATAGGGGAGCATAGTGGCCTAGTAGTTAAGATGTGGTTTTGCTGATGGGAAAATGGGCAATTTGAGATCCAAGCATCATCTGACATGGTGAGCTCATTTTCCTGCCCACCTCCTGCTAACCTGGCAGGTTGGAAAGCATACAGATGCAAGTGTCAACTTTGAACTGAACTAGATTTGGTTTTCCTTTGAAGCTGTGCCAATGTGATATACTCATTAAAGCAGACATTTGAGAAGGAGCCAAGTCTCAGAGTTCAGATTTGCTTGAGTTCATTAGTCGAAGCCTTGAGAGCATGTAGATAAATAGGTACCACTTAGAGGGAAGGAAACAGTGTTCCATGCATTCAGTGTATAATCACGATGGCCACAGGATCACAGAAGTGCCTTCTGACAATACTATCTCCATTGGCTAGGAAACAGAGATGAGCACCACCCCTTACAGTAGGACACAAGTGGAGAGAAGAAACCACTTACCTTTTTTTAAAAAAAAAATGCAAATAATTGTCATAATCACTTCTACCACCATCACCATTACAAATAGAAGCATCTCAAGATTATGGATTTCTGTTTTAAAGAATTACTATCCTACAAAACAGAAGTGGAACCTCCATCTCCAATTTTAGCATTGCATTAATGAACAATTCTCCACTTTATTTGAATTAATTTCAGCTTGTGGTCACTCATCCAATTTATTATTGGGTTTCAGCAAGAATGTACTATTGATTTGGTGTTAGAATTTAATGGCAAGTAACACTAGAGCTGGATGGCATCAATATAATGATGGCATTAAAATTTTCTGAATGTCCTAAACAATCAGTATTATGTGGAAGTTAAATAGTTACATAAAGGGAAAAATGGATCATTTTAAGGTACTATCAGTTAATAGACTATGGTGGTTGAACTGTCCACCAATGCACTTTCTGGAAATGGCCCAGCAGCAATAACCAGAAATTATTGAAAATAACTGTTCCAGACAGATTGGTCAACAATATTGAAAGCAGATCTGGAATTGGTATTTATCTAGCTATGTATTTACTTGTTTGTTGTTGTTTTTTAAAGCTTCCTAATTTTCCATTAACTCAAATTAGCAAGCCAGAAAGAGGTTATCCACCAAAAAAACAAAAACAAAACAAACAAAAAAACCCAAAACCAAAACTATTTTAATGTAAGTATCTTTAAAAGACATCTGAACCTGTTTGGTCTAGCGATTAAAGTACCAGGCTAAAAAGCAGAAGATAATGAGCTCAAGTCCTATCTTAGCCATGAAAACTGGATGATTTGGGTCCAGTCAGGCTGTCAAAGCTCAACCCACCTCACAGGGTTGCTGTTGTGGAAAAAATAGGAGGAAGGTGGGTTGCTGTCCTGATTTATTTTTAAAAATAATAAAAAGGAGGATACAAATAAAGAAAAATAAACTTGTAAAGATGTATCTTTTGAATCTATTTATTCAGAAATGGAATACTAGACTTAAGTATGTTGTTACAGTGATTTTACAATAGGCATTTAATAATTGCCTCTTTAGGCATGTCACCCCAAGGCAGCATCAAACACCTACTTAATCAAGAAATTATGGCTGATTTGAATATGCAGAAAGGACAAGGACTGAATAGAGAAACAATTGCCCTGATTCCACCCACTGTGCCCACATACTCAAGATTTACAAGCTGAAGCCAATTCAAAATAACAGAGCAGACAGGTCCCAGGCTTATATCACTGCAACCTGCCCAACACTGGGGTGCAAGTTAATTAAGATCTGATAGGTGTAATTCACTCAGATTTACATAAATATTCTTAGACTATGCTATTGACTGTTCCATATATACAAAGCAAGACCAGACTAGTTTGTCTGGAGACAGAAAAGAAACTACTCTTTGCTATCTCTGTTTGCCATTAAATAAATTCATGTTTAATCTGATTTTTCCTGAAATTTCCTCCATCTATATTTAAACTATCATTTATTAATAAATCAGGAGCTGATTTAACTCTAAAGAAGTTATGAATGGTACAAGATCTAATTTTTCCTACACTGATTTTTAAAAAAACAAACAAACCCAAAACTCTATCATTTTTGCAATATTTTCCTTGAGGGTGAAATATATCCTTATCCCTTCCTTGATTTTTGGATATTGTGCAAAAGAGTATTAGAAAACTTATTTAAGTGTAGTGGATCAGTCTCAAAAATCATTCATGCTGCATATCTAAACACCATTTGTTTCAGGAGCTCAATGAGCGGCAAGACATGTGAAAAAAACAGTCATTCTATCATAGAGATTTTTTAAATAAAAAATATCATGAAACATGCATTAAAATTAGCAGATCAGCATAAAAAATACTGCTGGCATCAGTATATTAGTAAAAAGGTTACAACTAATATAGTGTTGGTTTAATCACCTGAAACCTCTTCCTGCATTTTTCTATGTTTCACACATGTCTCTGTCTGATTTGAATAAATGTTGCATATTTATAAAAAATGAGTTCCATTGAATTTCCATGCATCAGCCATATGATGCTGTCATCCAATATTAATTATTCGTGGAAAGTAATTGAAAAGCCATTCAATAGTTCTTTTGCTTTTGCAAGTACTGCCCACACAACAGCCTGTATCTCCAGACTGCCCACTTGTTAAATTAATTTTAAAAAATCTTGAGAAATTGAAAGATTGTCATTTTCTGTGGAATTTCCACGTTCAGCAAAAAATGCTGAAATCTCATGATAAGTAATAGAATGAAATTTATGAAGTGTTTACATTTGCCATCTTGTGAAAATTGGGAGATGTTTTTAAAGCTGTTATTGTATAAACTTATGTGAATTAACCCATGGCATAAGGAAGTAGAGTTTGCATTAAACATTGACAATAAAGGTCCATTGAAGATGTATAAAAAACAAACAGTAAAATATCAGATATATTAACAGATCAAAGTTATTTTCTGGAATATAATTGAATGGTTAATTTGAGCAAAGTAGACTAAATTAGGGACCTATATTGCTGTGTATTTGCTTAGCAATTATAGAAATAATTATTAGTTTTCAAACACAATTAATCATGTATATTGTGGTAGACATGCAGGAAAGCCTGCAAAAAAAACCCAATGCAAACATGTTTTTAAAGAAATTATCATTGAACAACATCGGGATCCATGATACGTTATGAATCATCATCATTATTATTATAGCCATTGCCTATCCACTACAGGATGAAGTTGTCTTCCGCCTGTTTCCAACTTATATAGTCCTGAGCTTTTGTTTGCCAATTGGGCCTGCAATACTTGCTGATGTCATTGATCCATCTTGTTTTAGGTCTCTTTTGTAAATTCTTTTTTTATCAAGTGGGATACATTCTATGACGGCCTTGATCCACCTGCCATCAGTTTTTCTTGCTATGTGACCAGCTCATTTCTATTTCAATTCTTTTACTCTCTTGATGATATCATATACTTTTGTTTGTTCTCTAATCCGTCTGCAGGTGTTTTTATCTTGTTTTGTAATGCTGGGCATGCATTTTTCCATGGCTTTTTGCATCACTCATAGATTTTGTATCAATTGTGAGGTTAGTATTCATATTCATACTATGAATACTATGCTCTAAATGTAGGTTGTCCAATGATGGAACTAGAATAACGGATAATTAAGTGAATAATGATGATTCTTCTGAATTGAAGGAGAATTACTGAAAGCAGGATAGTAATATCTTAAGGAACTCTATCTGTATTGTGAGAGACTTAGCTGAAAATAATGTTGTTTAGAAATAACACTACTAAAATGATGAGAAAATAAAATAACTATTTTTATTGCTGACTGAAAATCTCTTATGAACTTTTTGCGTAAAACAGAAAAAAATGAATTTATAATTTTGATGATTACACAGGATAGATTATGGAAAGAAAAGAGATATGTTGTAGCCATAGGGTAAGAAATAAATTTAGAATTGTGCTTATAATTGCATTAAAGAAGAAACTTATGAAATATGCTTGAAGGATCTTGGAATGTTTAGCCTAAAGAAGAGAAAGCTAAATGAGATATGATAGCAGTCCAACATATAAAGGGATGACACCAGAAAGAGTGTGTGGATCTATTTTGCAGAATACCTGAGGATAAAAAAAAATCCACTGGGAGGAATTTTACAGTGAAAGATCTAAACTTGAAATAAAGAGAAATTTCCTAACTGGGAAAGCTGTTTAGCAATGGAACAGTTTGGATAGCAATAGCAATAGCACTTAGACTTATACACTTCTTCATAGTGCTTTACAGCACTCTCTGGGTGGTTTACAGTGTCAGCATATTGCCCCAACAATCATTTGGGGTAGGTTGACCATATTTTGATTTCCAAAAAAGAGGACAATCAAAAAAAAAAATCGAAAAAAATAAATAAAAAAAGTGCAGCCTCGAGACACAAATTCCCTTCTTTC
>JAEANM010001100.1:0-29769 GCA_017656035.1 Myanophis thanlyinensis
CTGGTGTTGTTTCTAGCCTAATCTTTATTGCCCTGCTTACAGAAACTGCCCACCCAGTCACATGACCCCCCCCAGCCGTGCCCGCCAAGCCACGCCCACAGAACAGGTAGTAAAAAAAAAGAAGAATTCCACTACTGATCTAAACCAAAACATCAAAAAAAAAAAAACAACCAAAAAAGAATCATCAGACATATGTAAAAGAATGGAAATCCACACTGTTTCAGGAAACCAAAAGGCAAAAAACAAGGATCTGATAATTATGAATAAAAAGAGACATAAAAGAACCTATTAAAAATGGGACTGTATGAGGCTCAGACTCAGCCCCCATTACAAAGCAAGATCCCAGTTTGACCTGCCACTGAGTCATTGGGATATTGGGTAAGTTTAAATAAATGGAGAGAGGTCAGAGTAAAGGCAACCATACAATGATAGGCCCTGCTTATTAAATACTATGCTATAAACCAGATCCCACCCCCACCCCCCAAGGCTGGGCCTTCAATATTTTATTTTCGATGGAAAATTTAGACAGTGAAAAATGAAAAATACGTTGTCTACTGAAGCCAGTCTGCTTATGGCTTTGAGTTTTTAAATTATTATTTTAAAGTAGATCTAAACTATATAGCGGCCTGTGTGAGAGCCTCCAATCAAGAAACTATTACTGAGTAGATGTAACTCAATAGTATAAGACATGCTACTGGTAGAACAGAGGCAGTGGGTGAAAAAAAGAAGGATAAATTATTGTGAACTGTAGCTGAATGCCCTTTGGAATCCCTCAAAGCGTTCGTTCAAGTAAAATTTGATACCATTTTATTTGTTGCCTTTATTTATGTAACCTGCCCTGAGTTGCATGTGGATTGGATGGCTTTAATAAATAAGTAATTTTTATCTTCTACACCCCAATGTTTCCACTTGGTATATCTCTAGAAACCAAAGAATTAATCTCCATAGTAGAATTGGGACATCATTAAACTCACCCCAGTGATTTTACTATCCACATATACTATAAATGGGAGGGGGAAAAATCCTTCATAAGAGTTTCAGTGATCGGAACCATGCTGACAATATGGCCTTAATTTTCTTTAGATTAGCTTTGCAAAGACCAAGAAAGTTCCACATTCCCACTGGCTTCTAATTGTAATCCAATCACCTCATAATAATAATAAAAAATAACATAGAATGTTGACATAATTAATCAATAAGATAGAATTTCCTCCATCTATTCCTAAAGATGAAAACATCACTGAAGATCAGAAATGGGGAAATGAAGGTTTAGTCAGTTTTTAGATGGATTTTAAGTTACAGTTGTTGGTTGGCTATTTAGATTGCCTTCCCTCTCTAAGGTTTATGAAGGGAGAGAACATTGGGCACTATTGCTTATACCAATAATATTATAGTGCTGGTAAGTTTTAAAAATTCATTACTCTTTTATGCCTTGTTGGGAAAAAATATCCCTTCTGCTTCAGTTTAATGTATTATGAAGAACTTCACATGTCTTATCTTGTTTTCACAAATATACTTTTGGAATATTAGACAACAAAACAGCTCACAATAGCCATTCTTTGTATAGTTTCAATAGAAACTGGGAAGGGGAGGGCTAATAGCCATACTACTGTTTCTGGGAGTATATGCAGAAATTATGCCAACTGCTGCAATGACTCTGCACTGATGAAACAAACACATATTAAAAAGCTGAGAAGTTTTCTTCTTCTAAATTCACCAGGAACCAAATCTCCCTTTGCCCCTAGAATCCTTTTGCATAAAAGAATATACCCCTCTTCCTCATCTGATGTTTTTTCAGATGCTTTCAATTAGAATTTTCAGTATGTCAGGGATTATAATCCAACATTTCTAATCGGCATTTCTGGCTGGTTGGAAATGTAAATTATTATTATAAGCCCCCCATCCCATCCCCCAAGCTGGCTATTAGTCAGCTAAAGATCACACAGTAAATTGGATTAATTGATTTGATTTGATTATATTATATTATGTGCCATCAAGTCAGTGTTGACTCTTAGCAATTACATAGATAGACCTACCCCAGGACAATCTTACATTGGTCTGGTCTTCAGGTCTTTCAATGGCGCACTAATTATCTTGAGTCCGTCCACCTTGCTGTGGGCTGTTGTCTTTTCCTCCCTCCCTTCTCGTCCATCTGTACACTTCTCCAACATCAAAGCTTAAAAATGTCCATACTGCTTTTTCAAAGTCTAACTTTCACTTTTGTTCAGTATAAGTGTTGGAATGAACAAGCAAGAATCATAGTGAATCTGTGGATCACCAATATTCCCTTGACCATGCTGGCTGCTGGGAACTCTAATTCAACAACATCTGGAAGCCACAAGTTGCTTATTCTTGCTTTTCAAATTTCAATGAGTAGTGATACTATATACGTAAAAACTTTAAGTCACACTTAAATAGTACCTGCTTATAATGTGGGTTCTGTGAACTTGGCGGCAGAGCTTTAAATTCCTACTGGCTTTTGCTACTGAATAAGAGCCATTCCTAACAAAATAGATACCTTTGTCTTTCATGCCAGCCTTCAAAAGCTGAATTAAGTGATCAAACCTGGATTATGGATTAAGTTTTTCCGGCAGTCTAAAATTTTTACAACAAATACCCACTTAGAATGACCAGTCAACATTCAAGCGAGATAAAATTATATTTACAATATCAGCCAGGAAAGAGAAGAAATGTTTAATGCCATATTGCTTGCATTAAATTGTCAGTTTTAATAACTCTTTTTAATATTTTCTTTTATTCTGAAGCTTGCACTTTATAATCCTCATATGAGACAGACAGGAGAGTACTCGGCACCTAAATACTGCAGAAGGTAAGTTTCTTTGCTTTAGGTGAGCAGCATAGACTTTTCTCATCTTAAAAAAAAACCCCTTCAGTTCTTGATTAAGCCACTTCGGTTTTTTTAAAAAAGAGGAGTCATGTTTTTTCCCCTGATCACCATAAAAAAGGTTGATATAGATATTGCTAGGTACAGATATCACTATTTCATGTCTGAATTTTAATTTTAATAGCCATATTTGCATTGCTCCTTTTGGCAATTATATGCCTACAAAAAAGGCTGTCTATCAAAATGTTAACAAGAATGGTGTTTAATCCATCAGATTTATTGAAACCAAATACTTTTACAAGTTCTATCATAAATCTAGGTCAAGTACTGAGAACATGGCCTTATTTCCCATAAACCAGTCATTTTATTACAAGCGAAAGTGGCAGACGGAAGAAGAATTCCATCTCATCCGATTTCCATGCATAAATAGAATGGTGAAATTGTATTGTTCAAGGTCTGATTTTATATGTGTCTGCTAAATGTTCAGACTATTTTATTAAAACCTGTAAATCAAATCAAAGATAGGAAAAATCAGAACTGAGTATGGCATATGAGAAATTTAATGTCAATAAGAAAACCACAATACAGATGTGTTGGAATTTTAACACATTGGGTGGCTATTAATGGAATCTGATCTCTAGATGGGAGGTGGGGAATCTCTAATTCTCCTCATGTTATGAACTACAACTCTACTTCTCAAACCAGTGTGGCCGATACTAAAGGACATTGGAGACTGTACTCCAGCATTCATTTGCAAATTAATTCTAGTATTAATACAGGTGACCTACAACCAGTGGTGGTATTTAGCCTGGTCGCACCGGTTCTAGCAAACCGGTAGTGGTGATGAGCATTTGGCCCCTGCCCTTTCCTGTCTTATATTTCCTCGTTTGTTTGTTTGTGTATGTGTGTGTGTGTGTGTGTGTTTGCTTTTCTCAGCTGAATTGCATGGCACAGCTATTTTCCATGTCTCTGCAGCCTTCATACTCATCCACATTGCCTCTGGTAAGTGCAAAACTTGCACTTTAGAAGCCACACGGCAGCACAGATGGCGTGCACACCGAACTGGTAGTAAAACCAGTTGCATCGCACCACTGCTTACAACCATTTATTTATGGATTGTACGAAGCTACAATGATGCTGAAAAAATTACTTGTGACCATTTTTCAGACTTGGAACCATTGCAGCTGCTCTGTGATCATGTGATCAAACATTTGTCAACTAACATGTATTTATGATGGTTGCAATGTTCTGAAGTCAGGTGATCATCTTTGGGGAGCTTCTATCAAGCAAAGTCAATGGGGAAGCAAGATTCATTTTACAACCAGGTTAATTTAATAACTGCAGTGATTCACTTAACAACTGGGCAAGAAAGTAGTAAAATGGAAGAAATTCACTTAACAACTGTTTTACTTTTTACTGAAAATGTTGGGCTCAATTACGGTTGTAACTTGAGGGAATGTCTTTCCATTTAGTATGACTCAGAGTGGTTTATATTCCATAATTCAGTTAACAGCCTTAAATTAATTTAAATTTAAATGGCCATGAGTTCCTGACTGATGCTTGCTCTGCCCCAGAAATATTTGTACCAGCATGTGATTGGAAAGAAGTGACTTCTTAAAATGTTTGTGTTGATTGGGTTTGGACAAACTGGGCAAAACCCAGAAATTTTCCAAGTCCAATAAAGCATCATCCATCTTCCCCCAGTGCTTAGATACCTACTAACAATCTCAAAGCCCCTTCCCTACTATTCTCACAGCTGAAGATATTATCACCCCATTTTTTTCTCCAATTAGGAGTAGCAAGAGCAAGAAGAATTCTTTCTCTTCTACTCTTTTCTTCTTCCTTTCCAAAGCAAGCATCAGTAATGTCTTCAGGCACAAAGAATGTGCCACTGGGATAGTAGAGAGACCACCCCTTTGGCTAGTTTGCCTTGCAGGAATTGTGGTTGCTGTTTATAATCACAATCCTGTAGGCTCTGCCCCAGTGGTGGAATTCAAATTTTTTTACTACCGGTTCTGTGGGCGTGGCTTGGCGGGCATGGCTGGGGAGGTCATGTGACTGGGTGGGTAGTTTCTGTAAGCAGGGCTCTAAAGATTAGGCAAGAAACAACACCAGAATGTTTTTTTCCTGCCTTCCTTACAGGATTAACCCTGTAAAGTGGAAAAAACAAAACAAAAGGAGATTTCTTCTAACAACCGGTTCTCCAAGCTGCTTAGAAAATTTACTACCGGTTCTAGTGAACCTGCTAGAACCTGCTGAATTTCACCTCTGCTCTGCCCCACTACAGCAGCCATTTTGTAAAACTGGCATTTCTCCCAAACAACCCCATTTTGTAAATATGCTCACCAAATGCTCTTCAAATTCAAAATGTGCCTCTTGCTTCACAAGGTTTTTTAAGCCTGCTGTCAGGCCTTTCCTCATGGGAACTAACATTCAAAGAATCAGCTTTTCATTTTTATTTTCCCCCCAGCACTCAGAAGAAATAAAAATGCATTCCACTATGCTTTGGGAGTGTCTTCTCCTGCCCAAGTAAGCTTTGGAGCAGAGGTGAGGTTTGGTCAGTGATTCACAACACTGAAAACATTCTGATTTTCCTTGCAAGCTTTTAAGAAAAATGTTCCTCACCTATCCAAATGCCACAGGGATGCTTGCAACCTACCTAGATTTCTCTTTTATAACTGATGAACATCTAAATATAAACACTAGGTTGATTGAATCTCAGCAAACTTTCAATAAAATTAGGGTTTCCTCCTAATAAAATAACCCACTAATGCTGATTTTTCAGTTCATTTTAATTCCCAGGTCCAAGTTTCCAGTAGACTTTATACTTCATCATCTTACAAGTCAGCAAATGAGGAACAGAAAGCTAATTAGATATTTTTAGGGGTCAATATATTAAGATTCAGCTTTCTGTTTAGTGCCGATAATATATATTCAGCTATTGTTAGCTATTAAGCAAACCGTGGCAATGTTCTAACTCTAATGGCTCAATTGAGTACAAACTTAAATCATGGATTTGAATCACTTTCAATTAAACCCTAGAGCTAATCATTAACATTTCCTAAAATTAACAACAACAAAAAGTGCTGTGATGTGACAGATCACATTTGAGGACTCACACTTCAAACAATGTTATCTGCATTAAGGATAGTGTAAACTGAACTTCCACAGCAAATTAAATGATTGGGCAAAATTCCATGTAGTATGAAATATTCCAAATATTCCAATTATTTCTTGTTTAACTGCCTAGATTATAGCAGGGCAATGTGTTGTGAGGAATACTCTTCCTACTGGTCCTGCTTTTGTGACTGATGCATCTTTTAAATAAAATAAATCAGAAGCATCTCCTTCCTAGGATGTGTCCTGCTATTCTATAGTTTTTTCTCTCCTAGTGAAAGCATTCGGCCATGTCCATCTACCATTTTTAGAAAGATGCAGAGAGCGATTTATTAATAAAGATGATCCTAGAGCAGTGGTGGCAAACCTTTTACATCACCATGTGGCTGCCTTCATGCCGGAAGGGCATGCCAAATCCTCCCACAAAACACGCACATCCCTGCTGGCTCCTCATACCATTCTTGCACTGAGGTGCACTGGCCAGCTGGTTCCTTGTCCCATTCTTGCAGACTGTTGCGTACCAGCCAGATGATTTTTGGTGTGCAGATGCACCAAAACCCGGAAGCATAGTGTCCCAGCATGTATGCGTACTCTGAGAGCTGGCTATCTGGGTTTCTGGTTATTGGCATGCATGCATGTATGATGAAAATCTGGCTGGCGCGCATGTGTATGTGCACACTGGAAACTGGATGTTTGGCTCTCAGAGCATGTGTGTGCACTGGCATGCTGCGCTTACAGCCAGCTGGCTAGTGCGCATCATTGCATAGAATGGGACAAGGAGCCAGCGGGGCTGTGCTTGGCTTGCAGGACGATTGGCGTGCTGTTTCCAGCATGTGTTCCATGTGCATGCGCACACTGGAAACTGGACATTTGGTTCTCAGAGCATGTGTGCGCACTGGGATGCTATGCTTTGAAGTTTTGACATTCCTGTGCATCAAAAGTCAGCTGGACAATGCACATCAGTGTGCAAGAATGGGACGAGGAGCCAGTGGGACGGTTGGCATGACATTTCTAGCATGTGTTCCGTGTACCTGTGCATACACACACTGGAAATTGGATGTTTGGTTCTCAGAGCATGTGTGTGCACTGGGATGCTGCACTTCCAGGTTTTGGCGCTCCCGGGCACTAAATGCCAACTGGCTGATGCACATCAGTGTGCAAGAATGGGACATGGAGCCAGCGGAGCTATGCTTGGCTTGTGGGATGGTTTGGTATGCCATTTCCAGTATGCGTTCCATAGGTTCGCCACCATGGTCTAGAGGCAGTCATTCCACTTTTCAAAATGCCAGTTTTTAGCTTAAATTTTTGAAATAAAAAATAGATGGTATTAAGGTAAAGTAAGCCAGGGAGACTGGCAGATTGAACCATATTATCTCCCTTTTTATGACCCTGTAATCCCTTAAGTAGGAGTAGAGTTGGGACCACAGGATGCAGCTGAATGTTTATTGGCCGGATGCCCTTCCTAACACTTATGTAGAGTTTGCAGAAGGTATTTTTTCTTTGCACCCTAAGAGAGAAATATCTTCAATCTACCTAAGATTGAATTTCAATCTTCCAGGTGGGAGTTGAGTGTCTTCACCACTAGGCCACCATGCTGCTTTAGGCTGAACTGTATTAACAATCCTTGGAATTGTTTGTGTCGAATGTCTGAAAACACTGACTAGACAATGAGTAGAAATATCACCAATTATGATATGTGGAACAAGGATATGTGAGTAATGATCTTGCTTTATTTCAGAAATTAGTTGTGTTTCTAGGATCCATAAAACTATGATTGGGATACCATATTCAAAGTATTTAACCCACAGAAGAAAATATAATTAAATTATATATTGCTATGGCTAAAAGTTTTGAATTTCAAAAATCAGGATGATATCAGCAAAGCATTCCAGTTTTTTAAGTCTCTTTGCTACCATCAAGTAGTTGTCCTAATTTTTGCAGTTCAGATGTAGCAGCTCTATACATTAATTCTCATTCATACTTCTACAATGTTAAACACTAGTATGAATACAAATATAGCAAATAAAACATACTTTTATTTTCAAGCAATGGTGGTTCATTCTGACTGTATTTATAATTCAGTGCTTCCATTATGCTTCTGAACTACTGAAAGGTGTGCAGAGAAAATATGATTTAGTTAGTATTATGCCATTTGTTGATTTTCTTCTGAGTATATCGCCTTCATTAATGGAGAGTTTATTCAAAGTATTGTTTTCAGAATGACTTGTGTGATTACTACTTAACTTGCTAGGCTCCTAAGAGACTATTTTATAAAACAAGTAACACAACTTCCAGCAAATCTTGTTCCATTTGTAGCCAATTCTACCTATCCTGCATAATTCCCAAAAAATATTTCAATTTCACAGGCAGCAAAGGTCTTCTATTTTTAGAAGAAAAGTTAGGGCAATAACTAAAACATTTGTTTATAAATGTAGTCATTAAGGATTTTTATTGTGGATCATCTTGTTATATTACAAGTGGTACATTGTTCTGAAGTCACCAATGGGATGAATATATAAGAAATTATTTTCGGGAGATAGTTTACTTCAAGAAAAGAGAAGACAAATCCTTGTAGGATCCTGCCTACAAGTGCCCTACCCCTCCATCCCCCAAAATTCAGAATAAAATTGAAATGATTGTCTTGACCATCTTCTTATCCAAATATAAAAGTACAATACATGGTTATAAAAAGGGAGGCATTTCTGAATTGTTGCTTACAGTGTGGCATCAACAAAGATTATTTGCATTGCAACAGAAAAGAGTTTTTAACTATTACTACTTAAGGGGAAAAAACCTCTATCCATAGTGGCTGTTTTAAACTGTTAAAGCTTGAACTAGAAAAACCTATTATTAAATGGTTTACGAAGCAAACAATGCGGGATGCACACACACAAACACATACTCATATTTCCTTTTGGGATAAACAATATTAGGAAAACATAAAAAGGGCATGAAAAGTAGTAAGCCAAAGGGATTAAAGACATGAGATAAAAAGGGAAAAAGAAACATGGCTAAGTAGTTTACATCAACCAATTTATTATACTCTATATACTTTTCTAACTTTGCAAACCATCCTTGTTGCAACTACATGCCTGCACCATTTTCAACACTGTATCTTGTTCTTTAAATTAAACATTTCATCAATTTAAAAGATCATATAAATTCCAGCCAACCTTGACTTTTGGTCTTTCTCGTGCTTCCAACCTATGCAGATTTCCTTCAAATATTTATTTTGAATTCAACCCTCATTCATTCTATGACCAAGCCAATTATATTATACCGGTCATTCACTTTTGCATTTAATCCATATTCATTCAGCACTCCTTTATTCTTGACCCTATCTCTTCTTGTTTAACCATCACACACTTCTTAAATAATCCATTTCTCCTGCATTCAGCATTTCTCTTCGAAGACACGGCTCTCATTTTCCTGCAGTGGTGGCAAACCTTTTATGTCACCATGTGTCTGCCTTTGTGCCGGAAGGGCATGCCAAATCATCTCACGAAACACGTGCAGTCCCATTGACAGCTCATCCCGCTTTTGTGCACCGATGCGCTCCATCCAGCTGGCTCCTTGTCCCATTCTTGCGGACCATTGTGTACCAGCCAGCTGGCTTTCGGTACGCAGGAGTGCTAAAACCCAGAAGCATAGCATCCCAGCGTGTACGCATACTCCAAGAGCTAGCTGTCTGGGCTTCTGGTTCCTGGCGCACATGTACGTGTGATGAACAGCTGGCCGGCATGCATGTGCATGCGCACACCAGAATCATGGCTCTCCTTTCCCTGTAACAAAGTGGGCACATTCTATACATAGCAATTTTTCATTTCTTTTGCCCAATGGTCACCGCTTGCAATAGATAACATATTATTCACCACCTTGCTACCATTAATTGCATGTTTTAAAGTTCTTCTCCATTCATATCTTACTTTAGCAATAGATTATATTACTTTATAATTTTATTTTATTACTATATATTTATTTTACAAAGTTACATCAATTCATCTTCTTGCTGTAGTTCTTTCTAATCACTTATACAGCCCATCTTTATGTACTCTTTACAAGTAGTCCAACAGTTATTCACCAAACGTGAGTGCCTCATTCATAGTTGGTTCTCCAAATGGCCCAATGCAGTGGTGAGAAACTAATAATGTGATCCACTTTTTTCTTCTACACATGTAAGATAAACATTCTAACAAGTTGTGGCAAATTATGTGTAAAATACCTATCACTGTATGCTAAATGCCTCTGCATATGCACTGAGCAATTAGTGTAAATTAGCAAGCTTTATGGATTTTAGTATTACTCTTGCCTCTGAGATTTTTATATATATTGTTAACTGTACTAGTTAAAGAGGACAACATGAGTTCTCTAATCTAATAGATTCTCTTTTTTTTCAGGGGGTGGGCAGTGGTCATCTGAATTCACAAGATGTGTCATCAGATCATGGCCAGGTGTAGAGATGATGCTTTATGTAAAATATCTCAACTGCCAGAAGCTCAACTGTCTGAAGTTGTGAGGAAGTCCTTGATAAGACATGCTAACAAGCCATCTTCAGGTGTTACTGTTTTAAAAAAAAAGTATAAAAAAGTTGCAAAGGTACTTTGAAGCACAAGGTAGACTAAAGCAGTGGTGCAATTCAATTTTCTTTACTACCGGTTCTGTGGGTGTGGCTTGGTGGGCATGGCTGGGGGTCATGTGACTGGGTGGGCAGTTTCTGTAAGCAGAGCAATAGAAATTAGGCTAGAAACAACACCAGAATGTTTCTTTCCTGTTTTCCTTACAGGATTAACCCTGTAAAGTAGAAAAAAACAAAAGGAGATTTCTTCTAACAACTGGTTCTCCAAACTGCTTGGAAAATTTACTACCGGTTCTAACGAACCTGCTAGAACCTGCTGAATTTCACGTCTGGACTAAAGATCTGGGAAGAAAAGCTGATGCATAAATGCTGCCTTCAGGGGATCTGACCGCTGACATTTCTTTGTTGTTCCTAGCAACCTGAGTTGTTCCTAGTGTTCCTTGGTGTCTCTAGAAAATGGAAGGGACATGGATTGCTACTTTATATTTCTTTTTTCCCTGCAGCTCTCTTTATATTTGTTCAATGAAATCCATTTAGGATCTTCAGTTTGATTTAAGCCTGTTCTTTCTAGATCCTAAAGTCTCTCTATTGGTGATCAGCTGACACATTGATTGTTGTATGATTTAATCCCCAATTCTTTTCTGTTTCTTCTATTATCACCATTTTATGCATCATTCACAGCTATCTCTAACCTATGATTTCCTGTTTAATATACAACTACAGTTTAGATACCTTTGTTTCAAATGTTTTGACATGCACGTTATTATTTTTATTCATAACTAAAATGCATCTTTAGTTCCTTGCATACGTTAATGACTCCATGAAGATCAAATTATCTTAACTTAGATTTATAACATCCATCCCCTTTCTCTTATTCTAAACCCATGGTGCTGTTCTAGTCTTGTTTCATTTCATTTTTACCATATACCATATTTTTCAGTCTGTAAGATGCACTTCCCCCACCAAAAGTGGGTGGAAACGTCTGTGATCTTATGGAGCGAATATTGTGGTGGGGGCATTAGTGCAGTGGCATTTTCCCCCACCTGTCACTGCTGCCAATCAACACTGCTGGGGTATGCTGGAGCCTTTGGTGCTGAGCAGCTGATTGGCAGTTGGATTGGCCACCTGGAATACCACCAATCAGCTGTTCTGGACAGTGGGAATCACCATCACCATTTGCTGCCGCCACCTGTCACTGCTGCTGTTCACTACAGCTGGGGAATGCTTGAGCCTTCACTGCTGAGCAGCTGATTGGTGGTTGGATCAGCCTCCTGGAATACCACCAATCAGCTGTTCTGGGCAGTGGGGATCACTGCCGCTGTTCGCCGCCGCTGCCGCCATTCACTGCTGTGGTGGTGATCAACAGCCTGCAGAGGCAGCAGACACAGAGGAGGCAGCAATGGCAACATTTCCAGTTGGCCAGTCCACTGATCAGTGGGGTTACGGGAGGTTGGGATCCAGCTGTTGCTCAGCTGACCAGTAGTGGGAGCAATGTAATGAAGACCTAACAAATCATATGCTGGGGCTGTGATAATGTGCTGAAGCTGACCAGGCTGTTTGCTGTTTATTGCAAGGACGCTAGCCAGATGAATACTGGATAGACATTTCTTGTTTTCCACCTCTAAAGCTAATGTGTGTCTTATTGTCCAAAGCATAGACTGAAAAATACAGTACTTTTTTGACCTAAGTTGAAATCTTCAACACCCATAGAGTTTGTGGTATTGGTTCCCAGATATTGATCTCTACAGTCAATTGTAACTTTGGTTCACCTGTTTTATTTACATATTGCTTTTTCATAAGAGGAATAATCTACTTTTGTTGAACCTGTGCCACAGGTAGCATTAATGGCAAAGGACAATACTTTATCAAATTATGTTGAAGAGTTTATCACAAGGGCAATCAAACTGCACTTTTACCTCAAGCACATTCACATTCTTTTATGCAATACAGAACTTCTGATCTAGAGACTATTTTCCAAGCCAATGTACTGTTGCTCCATGACACCAACTTGGAGGTCCATGCAATGTAGTGACACATATACACAGTGTAGTGATACAATCAACTATAAACCCAAATAAACTGTTCATTATCAGCATAAAGTTAAAATATATCTCCAATATAAACAAGTTTAGAAGGTGAATACATATGTAAATAAACAAAATAAAATGTTCCTCTTCAACCGTAAAGATGAAATTGCTTTAATATGCAGTTCATAGATTGTGGTTTTTAATATCCAAGATGTTCCTTCCCAGCACAGTAAATTTCCTCTTTTACTAACCTATTTTTCTTTTCATACCAGTTTATCTAGCACTTTCTCCCACTCTTTTTCCTATTTTTACAGCTAGAATGATTCAGATATTTCAGAGTTTATCTACAGATTTGCATTCAATATTGCAGTTGAATATTGTTGACACTTTTTGGTATTGGCCTCTGCTTTTTGTTTCCTATGGCTTTCAGTTCTTCTTAAGCATCAGTCAGCTACTAATTCTGCTCTTCAAGACTTAACAGAATTAGAACAGTACAACAGAGTTGGAAGAGACATTGGAAGTCTTCTCGTCCAACCCCATTCCAGAAAATGATTGTCCAATTGCTTCCTAAAAATTCCAGTGATGGAGCACCCACAACTTCTGAATGCAAGTCATTTCAATGATAAATTGTTCTGACTGTCAGGAAATTTCTCCTTAGTTCTATGTTGTTTCTTTCCTTGATAAGTTTCCATCCACTGCTTCTTGTTCTACTTTCTTGTGCTTTGGAGAATAGGTTGATACCCCCTCCTCTTCTTAGTCTTCCTCAAATATTGCTATTGTGTCACCTCTAATCCAGGGGCAAAATCTGACCGGTTTTCTTACCAGTTTGGAGTGCACGCATGCGCGCCAATCACACTGCAGTGTGGCACTTTAAACATCTTTTAGAGGCTCCAGAGGCAGTGGGGATCATCAGGAAGGCTCCAAGACACTCAAAACAGCTGATTTAGGTAAGTAAAAGAAATGGAGCGCGTATAAGTAAGAATAGGGGATCGGGCAGATGGCGGGGCTTGGGCGGGTGGGCAGGGTTCGGGCGGGTGGGCGGGGCCAATTTCAAACCTCTACTACAGGTTCTGCCGAACCGGCTAGAACCAGCTGAATTTCACCTTTGCTCTAATCCTTCTCCCAAAAGGGTTTCATTTCCAAACTTGCTCATTCCACTTCTCTGAGCTCTCTTCTTCCTAGCTGATAGGCAACTATCAATTGGCCTTCCTATTCAATTTATCATACGGTGAATTTGAATCCAATTGAACGGTAGTATCCCATTGATACTCAAGGCAGACATAACTGGCTTAAGCCCAGGACACCATTTCAAAGTCAGGCTTCCAGCTAATTTGATTTCATTACAACCCCGCAGAGAATTCATGTACACATTACAACAAAACAAATAAACAAATATAAGATTCCAATTTAGCATTTCATCTCTGCATGATTTCTTTATAATCAAGTGTCTAAAGTGTAAATTTCAGTCGAGCTGAGTTAACTTGCTATATGTTACTTTCCTCATTAGGTTTATTTTAGAAGACTTCAGGAGCATCACATCCCCAGGCTGATAACTGCATGATGGAAAATCCATATGGGAAAAAGCTGAAATTAGCAACTCTGCTCAAATCTAAGCTATCTAGTACTAAGGAAGAACAAATGGGAATAAAGCTCATCTCAATGAAGAACTTTTATTTAAAGAAAGAACTACTGAAGAATTGAGACTGCAGAAAATATATGTAGCTCGGTGTTGGACTATTCAATTGTAGGAATTCTCTGAGCATGTTTTTTTTTTCCTGTTTGCTAACCTCTTGCTATAAGGAGCTGTGGTGGTGCAGTGGTCAGAATGCAGTACTTCAGGCTACTTCTGTTGACTGACTGCTGCCAGCAGTTCGGCAGTTCGATCCAGACTGGCTCAAGATTGACTCAGCCTTCCATCCTTCCGAGGTTGATAAAATGAGAACCCAGATTGTTGAGGGCAACATGCTGATTCTGTAAACCACTAGGAGAGGGCTGTAAACACTGTGAAGCAGTATATAAATCTAAGTGCTATTGCTATTGTTATGTATATACATAGCATTTTCAGTGATAAGACCTTGAAGAAAAGGTATTGAAGGGAGCCATAGCCCAGGTGAAACATGGCCAAACAGTTAGGCTCCAGGTCAATAAAGGAATAAGACCAGGATCAGTGGTGGGATGCAACCAGTTTTACTACCAGTTGGGTGTGCATGGCTTCTAAATGCAAGTTTTTCCTTATCAGAGGCAGTCTGAGTGAGTAGGAAGGCTGCAGAGGCATGCAAAACAGCTGTTACACATGATTCAGGTGAGCAAAAAAGAAAAAAAGGGGATATAGGACAGGAAAGGGCAGGGATGGATGGGCGGGGCCAAACATCGTCGCTGCTACAGGTTTGCTAGAACTGGTGTGACCAGCTGAATAGCACTACTGACCAGGAGGTATATACAGGTAGTCCTTGACTTACAACAGTTAGTGTCCATTCAAAGTTACAACAGCACTGAAAAAGTGACTTATGACCACAGTTATAATCATTGCAGCATCCCCGTGATCATATGCTCAAAATTCAGGTGCTTGGCAACTGGCTTATATTTATGACCGTTGCTGTGTCCCAAGATCATGCGTTCATCATTTGCGACCTTTTGACAAGCAAAGACCAATGGGGAACCCAGGTTCACTTAACAGCTGGATTACTAAGTAATCAACTAGTGATTAAGTGATTCACTTAACAATGGAGGCAAGAAAAGTTGTAAAATGGGGCAAACTCACTTAACAAAAGTCTCACTTAACAACAGAAATTTTGGGTTCAATTGTGGTCATCAAGCTATATTCTGAATATAGTGGGGGAACTTGGATTGGAAGAGTACAGCTCTAAAATCAGACAAAGAAAGAGCAATAATCTGTGCCATGTTGATGACGCTACAATGACAGCCATAAATGAAAATGATCTGCAGGCTCTAAATGTGAATCCACAACATGTAAGTATAGTTATGGGCACAGGGGTAAAAAAAATAATCATAGGACCATTTCCTTTTTCAAAGGCATTGCCTTTATTTTTCTGAGTGCTCGGCCCTGCCATTAACTTCTCCCCCTTATGAGCAGATGCCAGAGGGGAAGAATACAGTTCCAGAATAGAACGGAACAGAACAGAACAGAACAGAACAGGGAATAGAATAGAATAGAATAGAATAGAATAGAATTACTTTATTGTCACTTTGAATCATTAAACATTAAAATGAAATTTCAATTCATACAGCTCTCAAAGAGTCCAATATACACTGCATAACCATGACAGAATGAATGAATGCAATGCAATGCAATATTATGCATATACCCACATATATTATATTACACAGAGAAACAACACACTTTACTTCAGATGTATACATGTACATGGTGAGAAAAACTAATATTGTGAGTTTACCAGATGGAACAAAACTGTTACAGACTCTGGTAGTCCTGCTAGAAATACTTCAAAACCTCCTCCCAACAGAAACAGACTGTGAAATGGGGTGTGTGTGGCTTTCTAACAATGCTTTGAGCTCTATTCTCATAGCGCTTATAAGCAGTATCCTGAATAATGGGAAGTGAGCGTCCTACAATCTTCTCGGTTGTCCTTACTCTCTGTATGGACTTTCTATCTGAGGCGCTGCTGCCACCAAACCAAACAGTGATGCAGTTTGTTAAAACACTCTCAAAAGTGGCCAGGACAGGATAAAGATGTGCTCTCCTCATTCAATGCAGGAAATTCAGACACTGGTTTGCACTCTTCACTATGGATGATGTGTGGAGAGACCAATTCAGATTGTTAGTTATCTGCATGCCCAGATACTTAATACCATTGACCACCTCTACAGTTGCATCTTTGATACTGAATGGAGTGTGACCATGCAGGCTCTTTCTAAAACCTACAATGATCTCCTTTGTTTTATCAACATCTAGAACCAGGTTACTTTTGTTACACCAGTCCCCCAGAGCCTTCACCTCTTACCTATAAGAATTGGGAATTCTGTCAAATACGGAATCTTCCCTTAAAACTTTTTATATTTAGGTTTTAGGTGTGAAGGGTTTCATGCGCCTTTGTTTCTAATCTATGGACTAGAAACTTATTTTTTCCCCTCCAAAGCAGATTAGAGAGGTAGAAAACAGGAGTGCAGAAGCATGTTGTAAATATTATCTGTTCTGTTTAGTCAATGGAAAGTAATTTCTGTCTCTAGGAATTTTTTGTTGGTTGCAACTTCTGGATAAATTCATAGATAGGTTCAACGTTGCTGTTCTGAAGTATTTTCTGGATAGAATTATAACTCGCAGCCGTCATATTTCTGAATGTTGGATTCAGGTCTGTAATTTGGTGGATGGGTAGTATATTTCTTCTCTAAATGTGGAAGTTTATTTGAATGACACTTCAAATTCACATTTAAATGTCTACTGAAGAATGCACAATCTGCCATATAACGTTTTAGGAACATGCTTTGTTGGCATGGGGATAGATCGCAGCAGGAGATTTAATAGCTGGATAATCTTTTGCTATAGGGTGCAATATGCAGGACAGAGTTTGTAACAACTTGCAAAAATTACATGAGGACAAGTTCTTCCTACTGTGTCATGGAATACCCTGGAAAGATGGAAAATTCTTTTGAATGAAATCTTGAAGATGGCTTTCATGATACATGACTAAAGATGGTAAAACCAGGTTTCCAAGAATGTCATACACAGTAAAATCTTAACCATTAGTACAAATCTTAGCCATTAATTCAAGGCCACTTTCATGTCAGATTGAAATCTGGTGTGGTGTGCTGTAGTAATGAGAATGTAATGAAGATCCAACTAATTAAATACTGAAAGCTAAAATGTAGGATTATAGTCACACACCAAAAGGAAGCAAACAATCCAGCCAGCCAGCCGGTCAGCCAGCCAGCCATACAGCTCAAGGATTCATCTGGTGCTGAGAATGTTAAGAAAAATGACTAACCTTAGAATAATGAACTGAGAAGTTAATTAAATATACCTGAAGCATCAAATATTCGAAAGCATCAAATAAATATTTGAAAGCATCTAATAGAGAAAAGGCAGTATTTGTAAAATATGCTTTGATTAATTAGAATGTATTGTGTCGACATCCCAACGCCACTAGACACAAAGGCGGGTCACTCTGCTTTCATTCTAGCCCTCCCCCACTCGTGGGCTCCATAGGAGTCGAAAGCCATCCTGTTTAAAAAAATAAAAAAAGAATTTAAAAAAAAAGAATATATTATGAAAGGGGAAAAAAAGTGGAAGGAAAGTCACTTTTTCCTTTTCAGAACTTTTCAGAACAGTTCCTTTTTAATGAAAGAAAAAAAAAAACGGCAAAGTTTAGAGGACACATTTATGATCTGTGTAAATATTTCTTTTTTTAAAAAAGAGCATGATTAGTTTTGTCACATAAGGTGGGCCTTTTATTTATTTATTTAAAGATTTGTATGGCCACCCATCTTGAAACAGTTCTGAGCGGCTCACAAAAGCAATAAAAACCAGTAACTATAAAACAGAATCATAAAACAATAAGAACACTAAAACAATCAAACAAAAACATAAACACTGGGCCTGAATCACTCTCTTAGGATGTTCCACAGCAAACTTACATTAATCCCATGGTGGTATTCAGCCTGGTCACATCAGTTCTAATGAAATGGTAGGTGACCAGCATTTGGCCCACCCCTGCCCTATCCTGTCCTATAGCCCCCTTCCCCCCCTTTCTAACTTAGCTGAATCACATGGAATATCTGTTTTGCATGCCTCCTCAGCCTTCCTACTCATCCAGGCTGCTTCTGGTAAGTTCAGTAGCTGCATTTTTGAAACCGTGTAGATGGCACATGCCGTGTGTGTATTCACCGAACTGGTAGTAAAACTGGTTGCATCCCACCACTGCATCCCATCCCAACACCTAAGTAAAAAGTCAGGTCTTGATGACCTTCTGAAAGGCCAAAAGGGAAGAGTCCTGCCAAATCAGTGAGGGGAGGATGTACAGTAGGAAAAGGCACATTTCCATGATCTCAATTTGCAACAGCATTTCAGAGAAGGAATCTGAAATATGCCTATCCTATCCAATCTAATGAGATGGCCAAAAATTCTTAGGGAGAGCCTACAAATAGACAGATCCCATGCCACATGGAGCTGTAAAGGGGATCGCTAGCACCTTGATTTGTATGCTGAAGGAAACTGAGAGTCAGTGCAGCTTGCGCAACAGAGTTGTAACATGGGTGAATCTATGAATACCCAATACTTTGCAGGGGTTAAAGGAAGAAGCCCTGGATAGAAAGGCTATAGGAAGAATTTCCCCAGCTGAGAAAACTCAGGGGTCATTCTCATGTTCCTCTAAATCAGGCGTGTCCAATCTGTGGCCCAGGGGCTGCATGCAGCCCTAGACAAGTATTAATGTGGCCACACAAGGTCATGAACTTTTAACATTATTAAGTGATTTATATACATGAACTATATTATATATTTTAAATGCGACCCAAGATATTTCCTCTTCACTCAATATGACCCAGGTAAAACAAAAGTTTGGACACTCATGTTCTAAATGAAGCACAAACATACACCAGTAACATGTTTTAAGCTATGTCTTCATAACATGGCCTTTTTCTCTTTTCCTGCTTACAGCTAAGTTTGTTTAAAGCCATCTATGACTGTTTCAGTTTTTGGTGGCCTGGCATGCTTTCATGGAGAATGTGGATGAGAAGCATAGTCACAGGCTATGATTTGCCCAGTTCTGATCAACAATTTTTGTCCTCTTTGTTTCTGATTATTTTGGCATATACAGAAGAAATGGGACTTCAGGAAGCTTTTGCAGAGTCATCTGCTGCACCCTCCAAGCCTTAAGCAATCTCTTTATAAATGGATTTAATGTCCTTTACAAGAAAAACTTTAACATTATTGGAAAAGTGTTAGTCCTGTGTTTCTGGTTGGGTGGTTTTAGGTATTCTGCTTCTTCTGCTAGAGCAAAGCATTTTTCATGGCTGTACTTTTTCATATAGTTGTTTCAATTGCATGTGTGAGACAGGCACCATGTTGCCTATTCAGTAGGCTACTTCCAAGAGCAGCTACTCATGGATTCTCACTGCCACCATTACCCTTATCTTGAAAAACTGGTCAAGGAGGAGAATCTTTTTATCAGTTGTTGTCTTCTGGTTCCTCTTGAACCCAGTGGTGGAATTCAATTTTTTTTACTACTGGTTCTGTGGTTGTGGCTTGGTGGGCGTGGCTGGGGGTGTCATGTGACTGGGTGGGCAGTTTCTGTAACCAGGGCAATAAAGATTAGGCTAGAAACAACACAAGAATGTTTTTTCCTGCATTCCTTACAGAATTAACCCTGTAAAGTGAAAAAATAAAACAAAAGGAGATTTCTTCTAACAACCGGTTCTCCGAATTGCTTAGAAAATTTACTACCAGTTCTAGTGAACCTGCTAGAACCTGCTGAATTTCACCTCTGCTTGAACCCCTGCGCCCTCCACCATTTCTTATAATTTCAGACAGATTATTGGTGAACATGCGTTTAGCACTGTTTCGGAAAAACTTTAGGCCTCTACTCAAAACAGCCTACATTAGGGCTGTCAAACTCTCAGCCAGTGGGCTGGATGCATCACATGCTGGCTCCGCCCTGACCATCTTAGCAAAAAGAAAAAAGAGTCTCGATACATCATGTGATGCTGCCATAATGACTCGAGTTCGACACTCCTGGTCTAGATGATAAACAATGGGCCTCAAGCTTCCTCCCTGCCTGCAGTCTGTTAGTTGAGCAGCATCGGGTGGCTCTACCTCAGTCAGAACAGAATATAGAATAATAGCATTGGAAGAGATCTTGGAGGCCCTTCTACACCAACTTCCTGCTGAAATCAGGAGACCCTATACCTACGTACCCACCACATCTTCCCATCCTCACCACTCCATATATTCTGGAGAGGTTGTTTTTCTTGCCAGAAGATGACTCTTAGTGGAAAGGAAAACAAAGGTATAGGAGTCTTAACAATCACCTTTTAAAACTTGTTTCTCATTAAAACAGGAAGAACAATGCTACCTGCCAACCTTGTTACTGAGGCAAAGCAGGGAATGAAAATGAGAACAACATAATTATGCTGGCATACTTTTCTGCCAGCTCACAGGATGGAGGAAAGCACTTCAACATCTGGCTGTGCCTTGGGAGGGGGAGGGGAGAAGTGTTAGCAAGTTCAGCCGGATTGGTAGCAGCCTCTTGTAATTATCTTAACTGAGGGGAACCCTTAGGAAAAACATGCTATTATCCTCTATCTCAGCTTGTAACAACTTTTTTTTAAATGTTATTTTGGGGGATAGGTAGCTAATAGTATAAACTGAGAATAAATTAGATTTTTTTAAAAACCAAAATGAAGTGTTTAATATCATTGCTGCTTTCCTGGGGTGGGAGCCTAAATTCACTTAAATTTTGACAGTAAATAGAAACATTTCTAGCATTTAGCATCAATGGTAGCTGGAGGTCATAAGTTTTAAGGAGCAACACACAAAATATAGAAAGAGAAGCTAACAGTAGCCAAATTATCTCTATAAACAAAGGTGTATAACACATGTAACTTAATCTTTATTACTTTTGAACCAAATGAGCAGAAGAAACATATATTAGGGTTTTCATTTTGTTTTGCAAATGGTTACCTGCCTAATGCCGAGTGCTATTCTCCTTGGGAAAAGCAGAATGCAATAAATGAAAGTAAATGAAATTGTGGCAGGGTGAAAAATAAACACATCTGGTATATAATAATAATTCAAGTATTTTAAAGGTACCTTCTGTGTTGTTGAATGAGGTAGGTCGAAGAAGTTTTAAAGCACAGTTAATATATTTAGCCTGACAATATGAGTGGGCAAAAATGAAGCATTTTGTAGCAGTGATCCTGCTGCTATTTCTTTTCTCAATATAATTCTTAGCATAAGACAATTCTTAATATAATAGAAATGACTTACAAATGAAAGTGCTTGATAGAATCACTACAGTTAATGTGATATTCTACGTATAGGAATGATGATAGCAGGGAGACTTGGAGATCTGGAGACCATTCCTGCAGCTAGCTGCAGCTGGAGTCAAGAGGCCATCAATTGAATCAGCCATCCTGTATAGTTTCCATCTATCCCTCTTCCTCTTCCTAAGCAAGTTGGCGAAGAGGCTGGTTTGAGCTTCAGTTCTGGAGGATCCTGAAGGAAATAGATTATCCAAGCCAATTTCAATCAAGTTTCAAAACAGAATTCAGTATAGAAACAGCAATTGTTGTTCTTGTCAGTGTCCTGCTTGGAGTCAAATATGAAGGAGCTATATACTCCTTGATTTCTCAGTGCCTTTTGTTATCTTTGGTCATTATATCCTTTCAAGTGAGCTTTGGATGTTGGGCATCAGAGGTACCATTTTGTGATTATTTCCCACCTTTCTCTGTGGCTGTTTCGGTTGGTGTTGGGGTGGGGGAGAATTTGTGCCCTACGGACCCTCTCTTGTGAGGTGACACAGCACTTTATACTCTTTCCTCTCTTGTTTAACATCTACATAAAACTGCTGGGTGGGATCATCTATTGATTTGAAGTCAGTATCATCAAAATGTCAATGATACTCTTGACCATTGATATAACCATGTCAAAGCAGAGGTGAAATTCAGCCCGTTCACATCGGTTCTATAGAACTGGTTATTAGAAGAAATCTCTTTTAGTTTTTTTCCTCACTTTGCAGGGTTAATCCTGTAAATAAGGCAATTGTTTCTAACCTAATCTTTATTGCCTTGCTCACAGAAACTGCCTCTCCCCTTATTACATTGTAACTTTGGTGAAGTTTAATTCTGTGCTTGGTGATGTTTAATCCTGTGGCCACGCCCACAGAATCGGTAGTTAAAAAAAATGGAATTTCACCACTGTGTCAAAGTCTTAGTCTAGTGCCTGGAGTCTATGTGGGTCTGGCTACAGAGGAAGAGATTCAAGATCAATAATCCTGGCAAGATCACATGACTTTGTTTGGTTCCCCCAGTTCTAGAAATATTCCAACTGTAGCCTTGAGGGTTTACACTTACTCATATGTAATCAGGGAGTCAAAAAGCAGGTGTCAGCTGAGCTAAGAGTGCATTTCCACATGTTCAGCTAGATTTGCCCATTCCTGAACCAGGAGGATCTTCAGACAATCATTTGGGCCTTGATCAACTTAAATGGGCTTATGGCATTGCACACTACTTGGGGCTGCCTTTGAAGCTACATCCAGTTCAGAACACAGCGATATAGGCAGTGATGTCATGGCCATGTATCCCCACTGTTTTGCAAGCCTTGCTAATTAACAGTTGGCTTCCAGGTGCAATTCAAGATGTTCTGGCTAATACCTATATAGCCTACCATGGCACAGTGCTTGTATTCTTGAAGGACTCCTTTTCTTCATATGTCTCTGACCATTCAATGAGGTGAGGCATGGAGGGGACACTTAAGGATCCATCAATGAAACAGTGTCTTTTTATGGGATCCAAGGATCGTGCTTCTTTGGTGGCAGCCTTTGCTGTCTGGAATGATGTCCCTTCAGTATCCCCTCATACCCCTCATAGTGTTCCCATCATACTGACTTTTTGTAATCTGTCAGAAACATAATTGGTCTTCTAGACCAGGTTGGTACTTTGTGTGTTTATGCATGATATAAAGTGTATCTTCCAGTTAGATGAATGTTTTTCTTCATATATGTTTTTATTTCTATTGATAAGCTACCCAGGATGATTGAGAAGGAATATGAAATTGAATTAATTAAACGAAAAAAATATCTGGTTGTTCAATTTTTACTTTTTAATATACAAGAGTGAGAGTGTTGCAATAGGAGAATTCCTGAACAAGATGTCTCAAATCTTAAAATATCTTGTTCAATCCCACCTAGAATGGCATAGAATATTCACCTCGCTTTATTTGGGGTTGCCAATAAGTGCGAATTTTGCCCAATACTTTCAAAATATCCTGAAAACTAGTTCTAGATATATATTTTTTTTGCTGTAAGAACGATTGTAGGTGAAAAAGTCAGTATGCTCTGTCTTGAAATGACTGGAGGACAATGTCTGAAATTGTGCAATGCAGACAGATAATTTTTTCCTTCCTTTCCAATTGCCTTAACATGCTAGCTATCAGCATATTATTACTGATGCATTGATACCACTGGGAATTATGAAGAATAGTTTTCTACTAAGCTCACAGTCAAAGCTAGGGGAAAATGGTTCCATGAGGAAGGATCTCATTATGAATGTAGAGATTGGTTGCTTGTTTACTTAGGAGGACTCAGATGGTTACTACCCTTGTCTATATATAATGCATATATTTATGCCCCAAAATTCAGCATTTCTGAGAACTTAGCAAGCCACGTTCCACTAAGAATATTTGTACCATATTTCATTATGCATGCAGTATGAAAAAAAATTGATGCACAAAGAACTACAAGCATCAAAATCTCCTCCCTTTCCTTCCATGTTTATTCAACTGAATAGCACTACCAATCTATTTCATTTTTATAATATATGCTTGTCTTTGTTGCTCAACTTTCCTCTGGAGGCAATGCAATATACAGGATTTTAAGAAACAATAAGCCCAACTCAGCCCAACGCCATATTGATATTCCCAAAGGTGTTTTTTTTCAGGAGGCAACTGGACTTCCTTGTTTTTTCTTTTGAAGATGTTTTACTTCTCATCCAAGAAAAGCTTCTTCAGCTCTGACAGGATAGTGCGGAATAGAAGGATTTATATTCCTTGCAGGCAGCTGGGAATCTGCACCCTTTCAGAGCAGGGGTGTCAAACTCGATTTCATTGAGGGCCATGCATCAGGGTTGTGTGTGACCTCAGGCTGGGGGGGGAACATGGTAATGGCCAGGATGGGTGTGGCCAGCTCAACGTCACTCCTGTTGGGGGCACCTGTGGAGGCCCAAGCACTTTACCAGGAAAAACAGGCTCCCGAGCTCTGCTTTCGGCTGCCATGGCCTCTTGCAACCCTCTGTCAATGAAAATGGAACCCGGAAGAGCTGCATGCAGCCCTCTCAAGCTCTGTTTTCACTGGCAGAGGGTTGCAGGAGGCCATGGCAGCTGAAAACGGAGCTTGGGAGCCTGTTTTAGCTGGAGAAGCACTGTGGGCTGGTTCTTTTCTGATTCCAGGGAGGCCCCACAGTCAGAACTAAGTACCCCATGGGCCAGATCCGGTTCCTGGGCCTTGAGTTTGACACCCCTGTTTTAGAGGGTTGTTGAAGCACTTGGAGGTTTATCTATGTCCTCAGAGTCACCTGAGTAATGCTCTTGGTTCCTGTAATCTGCAATTTTTCTCTGGAAATCCATACCTACTCCCACACCATTCAAATATAAATCCTTCCATTCGCCACTATCCTGTCAGAGCTGAAGAAGTTTCTTGGATAAGAAGCAAAACGTCTTCAAAAGAAAAAAAAATAAGAAAGTTAAGTTTCCACCTGAAAAAGCATCTTTGAAACTACCATAACCTGAATGACTGAGAATCTCTATAGCTTTCAGCATACTGATGAGCATACTGGTGCTAATCACTTTACGTGGATGACAGTCACGTTGGAACTAGTAGATCACAAATAGATCTCCATCATCCCAAATTGGAGTAGATGAGAGAATGTTGAAAAAACAAACAAAGGTAAATTGCATGGAATGAAGATTATTTAGAGTAACCCTACTGTTAGCAGTACAAGACTTGTCATCTTTGATGGATGACTTGATATAAGGAAGTTACAACTAATAGGTAAGGCAAATTCTCATGTCACAAAACATGGACAGAGGAACTTGACAAACAAAATTGTGAATCAGAATTTTTTTTTGATACTTTTTAATCTTTTTTCAGACTCCTGGATACAAAGGAAAGATTATATCCCCCCCTCTGTTCTCATTTTGCAAAATTGAACACCATGTCAGAGTTTGCAGCAGCAATCACATTCAGAAGCACACACAAGTAACTGATTCAGCAGGATTCTATTATACTATATATAAGAAACTTCTCTTTATATATAATATAACATGAAGTAAGTATACAATATCAAAAGCAGATTTTTCCAATGTGGTAGCAAATACAAGCCAAACATAGCCAGAGAAGAGAAGTTTCAGTTTCAGTTTCAGAGCAGCAGAGACTCAGAGCTGTAGATCTAAGGCATGCCCAGGCTCCAAATTGTTTATTGTTGCTCATACAGTAAATACTCTATTTCAGTTTCCAAACAGCTCCAATTTGATGACCTTGATACCATGTCTCTCCCATGGTACCATGAACTCTCACACACTGACACACCGTCTGTCTTTAAGAAAGGACATGCAAAAATAGCATCAGGACTGGCCCAAGATGAATTGTTGCTCAAACAGAGAAGAAGCATCTGGAGCTTTTTGTGGATTCCTATAGTACAGGGGTTCCCAAATTCTTCAGCTCATTGACTCCTTCATGAAGTTTCAGATTGTTCATTGACCCTCAAATGTTCATCCTATGAAAATAATTTAATAAATGCTTTTTAATGAATAGTACTACAAATAGTAATATATAATAATAGATAGTCCCATAGATCCTTGGAGGTCAATATTGGAGAAACCTGCTATAATATGACTAGATTCACTAAGGCCATGTATACATTTCTAATATGCAATCCATGGAAAGAAAAAAAAAGACTGTTTCCCACAAGGTCTGTTAAATATTAAGACAATACAATAAGCATGATGAACAAATTAATTCCATATTTGTGGCTATTCAGTGTGCCTTGCTGTATTCTCAATAATTCTTTACAACCATCAGAATGATTATTCCTGTATTACAATTAGGGAAACACAGCATAGCTTCAAAGCTACCTAACAAATAGGTTGTATTTCATGGCTGAGAGGCAATCTGAACTAAAGGCTTCACAAATAAACTATATTGGCAGATTACACTGAGCCATTCATTATGACTAAATAATGTTCATATTCTTAGGTACTTTTGTACTTTCAGAATAACAGAGGCTGATCCACTAAAGCAGCAGCGTCAAACTTGATTTCATTGAGGGCCACATCAGGGTTGTGTTTGATCTCGGGGGCTGGGGTGGGCGTGGCCATCTTGACATCACTCATGTTGGGGATGACTGGTGGCGCGAGTGCTCTGCCAGTGAAAATGGACTCCTGAGCTCTGTTTTCATCCGCAATGGCTTCCTGCAGCCCTTTGTCAGTGAAAATGGAGCTCGAGGCGGGGTGTGTGTGTGTCACACACGAGCTCCATTTTTGATGGCAGACAGCAGCAGGAGGCAATTGTGGTTGAAAACAGAGCCTTGAAGAGCTGCACATGGCCCTCCTGAGTTGTTTTTGTTGGCAGAGACACCGCAGGCCAGTCCTTTGCTGTTTCTAGAGCAGCCCCATAAGCCAGATCTAAGTTCCCCATGGGCTACATCCAGTGCCCAGGCCTTGAGTTTGACACCCCTGCACTAAAAGAAAAAATCTCCTCTAAGTTTAACTTGTAACAGTAAAGAATATTAGTGCTAGATGCCTCATCTAAGCTGGAGCTTGGGCAGCATGATACTGCTTTGTTTCTATTGTATTGCATTCTTCATATCAGTGTTGATTGTTATGTATTACAATTACAGTGTTTTGTAATCCTGCCATTTTGTGGGACTGTGGAAGCATGCTTTCTCTGTTGTGGCCCCCATCATTTGGACAAGCCACCCTAGATTCAGACAGCATCTGCTCCTCTGGGATTCTGGGAAGCTCTTAAATCCTGTTTTTGTTTCCAGGACTGAAGTTATGTGGGTGTGACATATTGGTTGAGCCTGAAGTGTTTTCATATTAACTTTTGTACCAACGACTCGGTTTGCTATTCTATTTCTTTTAATCTAGGCTATCTGTTTTTGTGGCTTTGATTTTAATTGTTTTATTTTTTTATAGATTTAGTAAGCCACCCAGTGACTTTTTGGAGTGGGGGGCTCAATTAAATTAAATTAAATCAAACAAAATCAAATCAAGTAAAAATAACTGAAAAATAATAATTCTGAATAGTTCTATCCAAGAGATAAAGACAGAAATGGAAGACCAATTCATGGAAAGAAAATATTTGTTGGGCACTTCTAATATCAAATCAAGATCAGGAAAGCAGAGTGGACTTTTTGGGACAGGCCATAGGGAAAGTAAGCTAGAAAACATGAAAAGGCAAAAGTGTCATTTAAAATGTGCAATAATAATTGTGCAACTGCATAATTTTTTATAATTCCAAGCATTCACATGGAACTGCAAATATCATTATAGCACAAGCATGAATTGTAAGTATTATATATACTCATAATTTAGTCTTTACAGACTTCCTTTTAAATAAAGTTTTACTTATTTGACAGAACTGTAGAAAGATGATGAATTCTGTCTCATTAGAATTAGATACTTAAGTGTATGTTGCTCAGGAAATCATTTGGAAAAGAATACTTATGACCCAAGAGATTATTTAGTTTTCAAATATTGATATTTTTGGCTTAAACAAGTGACATTTTTCTAGGAAACAACATTAAGAGGCTTATTCATCAATATTTGACACAATTGCCTGCATTATTATTTCTATGGGTACTTGTTATGGATGGATAGGTGAGTTTATACTAATGTAGTTATACTTGGAATGCCAGAAAATTTACTGGAGTATTGGAAGGAAAGTGTAAGTGATTTAGGGGTTCGTAATGAATAAATGCTATGATGCCTACCCAATTAAAAAATATATTATTGGACTATAGGAAAATTCAGCATTGGCTCTCTAAGAGATAGACCAATGGTGGCGAACCTTTTACTTACCGAGTGACAAAAAGTACATGCTATGTGTGTGCCATCCACACTTGTGTGCGGCTCCTCCATGTGTGCTGCATGTGCAACCACACCATCTCTGCATGCATGCAGCTTTTGCATGTTCATTGTTCAATGCATGTGCACTACACAGAGACACTCATGCACACATGAGCATGTTTGTATGTGCAGGAAAGCTTTGAAGACCAGCTGGATTTCCTTGTGCAATCGCATGCATGCACAGCGGAGGCCCAAAGACCAGCTGGGTCTCTGCAATTGTGCATGTATGCATGCACAATCGCACGTGCATGCTCAGCTGGAGGTAAGGTGGCTGACAGCTTGTGTGCCCAACAAGATGGCTCTGCATGCCACCTGTGGTACCCGTGCCATAGGTTCACCATCAGAGATAGACCTACCACATGCATTCTTGTAAAATATTTCGCCACTGAAGGATTCTTCTGGTTGACTGGCTAACTCACAATTTTCTATGTGCCAGTAATGGAGTAAAGAAGAAGAGACTGTAGGTAGAACTCCTGCTTCTCTGAACCCTCATTTCTTTGAATCCTTTTCTCCAAGAATCCCTTCCTTTACTTTTGTATATTTGTGACCTCACTTCCTGTTTTGATTTCCCAACCAAACCCCAGCTAGACCTGACCTCTGTTTGTTCTTTTTCCATTCTTAATTTATCTCCTTACTATCTTCTCCCTAATTATTTGCTTTAAGAAACTTAATATATTTTCTATTTGTGTTTTGTTAACCACCTGAATCACTGGTGATTGCATATTTAGACCATAGACAGCTTGAGCATGGTGACCACAAGAGATTTCACATGATAGCTAGCAATTGTAGAGGATGCTGGAACTGAAATGCATACAGTATTCAATTATTAAACCCTTAGATAAAGTTATGAATCTAAATGTATAGATTTTTCCTTTATTACAGAATGTGAAGGCAACTTACAATGCAATCACTTCATCTAACCATTATGCTATAGAGCAATGATGGTGAACCTTTTAGAGACTGAGTGCCCAAACTGCAAGGCCTGTGCACATGCACCCATGAACATGCATGACAGAGACTCAAAGACCAGTTGGTTGGCAGGGCATCACAGCACCGGCAGCTCTGCAAGAGACAAGTTCTTTTTCTTTAGAATCGAGTCAAATCAAATTTTATTCATCACATACACAGTCATACATGGTATGAAATTCAGTGAAATAGATATGCGAGTGTTCACAACCATAGAAAGTAGAGCAAGAGAATAATCTAGACAGGATAGGAGAATATGTTAGGAGTGAGGTAGTTTATCCATCGCTCCATCGCCCTCCTGGGGCCACCCCATAGTCCCGTCGCCAGCACCCGAAGACTTCTGTTGACTTCTGGGAGCTGCTGACCTTCCGGAAGCAGCATGAGGACTTCCGGGTGCTGCAAAGGACTCCCAGGCAGCTGT
>JAEANM010001101.1:0-13031 GCA_017656035.1 Myanophis thanlyinensis
CCCGCCCGGACGCCCCGGACAGGACGTAAAAAGAGGACATGTCCAGGCAAAAGAGGACGGTTGGTCACCCTACTTTATTTGCCACTTATCTTTAAATAGAAATGCCTATGCAATCAGGACACATTTGTAATGCTCAATTAATTAACCACTCAAGACAGTGTTTGCTTAAATTATAAAAGATGCACTCTAAAAAACTAACTAACTAAACCAACATACAATTACCTGCTTACTCACCACATGATTTAATAGCGTCCAGTTACATGGTTCAATCATTAGCCTAAATCCTCATATACAGGTTACAAACCATAGTGGCAGGATTCAAACTAAGCCATGCTAAGCCAAAATTTTACTATATCATGAGTTTCCTGTGAAGTTTTTGGAAAAGTGGTTTTAACTTTAAAAACATTAACACAGAATTGTACTGTTGTATTGTTAGAAAAGAACAATAAAAGCATTTATTTTCTAATTTGGAATTTACCTTAGCTATTTTTCTTTGGATTATGTTATTTAAATGGATAATTTTATATTATTAAGATAAAAATGGAAGATAGTTTATATTGTTCCTGGCCAATCCATTTTTCTCCCCTTAAGGTACAAACAAATGCCAAAGTTTTGTCCAAGTACTAAAAGAAATGTGCACTTAGCTGTTTCTTATCCATATCCAACTGAACATTTCTGCACCAGTGCCAAATCCGTAGTAATTTATTAGCCTTAGATGAACAAACCAAAATGTCATACTTTCATTCATAGCGCCATCTCATGAAACTATTTTTTCCGGATTCTTGGGGAAGTTGAAATATTTCTGAAGAACATCAGGAACTGTTGTTTTGGCTTACTTAGTGAATAGATAATTGCTTTCCAACACTATATTTTTTTAGGAAATGATGTGAGTGTTGGATTGTTCTTAGACAGGGCCAGCAAGGTTTTCAAACAATTTCAGTTTATTCCCTAAATTGTTTTAAAACAAGCACATATATGTGATTTCAAAAGAAACAAGAACCGTGAGGACATTCTGTCTAAATCCCTGAAGCTAAATCAGACTTTATGTCAATAAGATTTTGGCTCAGACAAATGAATCACGTGACTAGAAGCATTCTTTTTCTTTTTCCTGTTTTCAGGAAAAGAAAAGGGAGGGAAAAAAGACTCCCAAACAAAACCTATTATGATATCCATTGAAAAAATTATTTACATAAGGCAAGATTATCTACAATCAGAAAATGCTTCTGGGAGATAATGCATTGTTCTATGTGATCACCACCAAAAGATTTTGAAATTTAAAAATAACAATTTGGATAATTAAGAATATTTGAATGACAGTTATAAGAACACAAATTTATAGTAGTCTTTGTTAACCTAGGTGGTTCAAAGGAAACACTATTTAGTTGCAAGAACAATGCTGGATCTTTTATAGTTCAATTACCTAGTTTTTCATTAGCATGCCAACCATTTATGCTAAGTAAACTAACCAATTGTACTTTTTATCTTGGTTTGGTGTTGTCTATTTTTTCAAGTGGTACATTCTGCATTTTCAGACCTGTTATGCTAGTGAATCATAGTGTGTTGTCACTTGTGCAACTATAGTGCTATATTTTGTATATTGTTGACTCATGACATGTTTAAAATATACATCATAAATACACTTTTCCAACATTATCCACTTCTCCAAAATGAAGAGAATACGAATTACTGTGTGTTATTGGAGCATGACAGATAGTACACTTGTTAGCATGTGCCCCAAAGATCAGCCAGGGTATTTAAAAAAAAAATGGCCCACAGGTATTTCAGAAACCCAAATGATCCTAGAATAGATTCAGCCAGCACTTCTACCTACAGTATTAAAAACAATTTTTTTCAGAAATTCCTGGGCTGCTCTGATAAAACAAAGATATTATTCAGTTCAGTGTAATGTAATATGAGCAAGCAGTTAAAGAAAAAAGGTTGACAGTCCAGTGATAGAAAAAGATGTTCCTTACCTCCTGTCTGTAGTGTTGAATACTTCCTCATTGCAACACAGATTAAAATGGTTTTAAAAGTTGACATTATCTAGATATTAATGTACCTGCAAAACACTGCAGGGGGAGCATATGTGTGTCACTCCCTAAAGTTCCCTTCCTGGATCAGCCAAGTTTTAATAGCTTTTCTGAAATGATAGAGGCCATTTTGATGTGGGCAGGGAAAAATGGGGAAAAAACCCGGTGTTTGGGAGTCCTGACAATATTTTCCTAGAATAGGGAGCTCCTCCCCATAAAACCTGTGAGAGGTCACATACCACTGGGAGCAGGCAATCCCTCCGATAACCAGGTAGGGCTTTAAAAATCATAACCAACACTTCGACTATTAATAATGCAGCTGTGAAAGGAGTGACATTATGTGGACAACCTAACCGAATTGCTGCTTTCTGCACTACCTTACCTTCGAAATGATCTTCCAGGGCAGAGACATGGAGAATGCATTGCAATTTTTCAGTCCAGAAGTTACCAAAGCAATTTGATTATGCATATTAAGACCTACTGGTCCATGAAAGGTTGTAACCAGAGCACAAAAGGGATGAGAAAGTGGAAGAGAGAATAAACAATAATAATGAGGCAGCTCAGGAAAGTGAATTGTCAACATATTCATGAATGACAAATAGTCCAGATAGAAGAAAAGTTTCATTTTTTCACATCAATCAAAGATATTTCTCCTTAATTCATTATAAATGAGAGACAAAGACTCTCATGTCAAAAATTTTGTAGTAATCCTGACTAGTAATAAAAATATCTTACTGAAATCTGTATTTCTTACTTCCTTGATCATTGCCAGTTGTGAGGGTCTTGACAATGGAGCTCTACAAAGGTCTTTTTGGTTCATAGTCACTCCTCCATTGAGCAGGAACTTTGAATCCAGAACAGTCCTAGGACTGTAAATCTGTTTTAAATGATGGAGTTCAATCCTGTCAAGAACCATTGATGAAATATCACTGGACCTAATGATCATGCACCAGAAGCTGTAGCCTCGGAACTCACATCTACTCCATTTTTAGGGATTGAGTACACCCATCCAGATCCTAACAATCTTTAGGAATCTAGTTCAACCTATAATTGAGATGCTCAACTTTTAAATATACTGTTGCTATCTGAACCTATAGCAAAGGATGAATTCTCCCAGTGGCTCTATAAATAATAGGAGAGCTGAACCCTTAAAAACCTCATGATAAAAGGCTTTCTGACTGGACCTCTATCTCCCATCATCAGTTACTCTCACAAACCCAATCCCAGAGGAAGGTGTAGAACCATATTACACTTCAAATACCTGGAGAAAGTCCAGAAGGATACAGCAATCTATGGTGTTGAAGGTCTCTCATAGATCAAAGAGGAATACGAGGTCATATTTCCCCCATTCTGATCTCATCACAGGTAATCAACAAGAGTGATCAGTGTGATCATGGTATAACAGCTTCACTAAGAAAGTTTCAAACAGTCCTTTCATCTGAGGTCTTACACAACCACTTTCTTAACAAGTTTAGTTAAAAATGACAATGTAGAAATTAGTTGATAGTTTTCCAAATTAGCTGGGTGAAGCAATGATTTCTTCAGCAGGGGTACATCACCACCTCTTTTAAAGCTGGTAGCCTCCCTCCAGGATACATTTACCCCTGCTCTCAATCCAGCCTCTGTCATCTCCATAAAGGAAGTGATGATGTAACCCATATTTATTCCTCAGGAGCAAGAAACTTAAATTCACCCTAGATAAGCATTTCACTGCATATCGTACCCATGTATGATTGTGTATGTGACCAATAAAATTTGGAATTGATAATCATGTCAGATAGTCTGGCTCATTTCAGTCTGATCTGCCCAATTGGCAGATCTGAGATCAGAACAATTTTGTCCTCTAGATGCATTGCAAACTCTTCCCGGTGATCTAAAAGATGTTCTCTTAGTCTGCTTTTCCCCAAAATGGACAGAAACCAGACAATTCCTTGGAAAGTGGGTTGGATTGTTAAAGCGAGGCCAGTTGTACCCATTCACTTTTGTATCATGCATGGAACTAATCTCAGTGACACTCTTCACTGCAGTTCATGTATTCAGAGAAAATTAATTTTTGTACTGGTTTTATTGCTCAGAAGTAATCAACAAATCTATCTGCCTTCTTATGATTTCTTCCTCTGGACTTCTGCATTCTCTTCAGTTTCTCGAGCATGATAAAAAATTTAGTCCTACAATTTAGTTGGTGCAAAAACATTTTTGAAGAAAATGGTGCAGGCAACCAGATTAATATATAAAATAGCATTTGAAGATAGGGATGTCAAAAGCAGGTAGCAATAAACTCACTCTCAGTTTGAAAGTTTGTTAAATTCTTCTACTGCCATCTGTTGATGAGAAACAAACTGCAGCAGTCCCATCATTTGTTTGCTTCTTTAAGTCAGGGTTTTTTCCCCTCTCTTATAATATGGAAGTGGTTTTCCATTGCCTTGTTTTCAGGATCTTTTTCCAGTCCAGTCTAGCCTACAGCTCTGGTATTTCCTGGTAGTTTCCCAAGAATTAATCAGGGCTGACCCAGCTTAACTGCCGAGATCAGCCAAGTCATATTCTTATTTCTTGTAAAGTGTGGAACAAACAATAATGTACCAGGAATTTATTTTACATATTCAATGAATACCATTTTGACATCTGAGTACAAGCATTCATTTCCCTCTAATAATTAATTCAGCTGGTGAGTACTAGGAAGTTGGTAATCTGATAAAATTGTTTCTTTTGAGAAATGAGAAAAGAGTTGGAATGCTCAAGGAAACCCCAAGGTTTTAGGGTAATTTAAAAAAAAGCTTTATTTATGTTTTTATAGTCTGTAGAGCTGCCTATCTCACAGCAGTGACTGGACAGAGTACAAAAATTAAAACCACCACAACAACCTATGACACTAAGTCAAAACAACAACCCTCCAAACAAAAAACTATATCACCATCATAGCTTGTCTACTCTTAGCTCAAGAGGGTGGGGTTAAAATAAAGCACCAAATCAATCAAACAAGGTTGAAATGTGCTCAATGGACAGTTAAGTAACTAAATTTGATTGTTCTTCCTTCCCCACATAAAGATCACAGGAATGGTTTGTTAATATTTCTTATATTATTTCTTTTACAAATTAGAGGGACAAATTTCTAACTGCCACATACTTTTTCAACTCTCTTAATATAGTTTTTAATAATGGCTTTTGTGTAATTTGTATGCTTGTTATTTGCATTTGCTTATTTTTAATTGTGATTTGCTCAGAGACATCTGAGATGAGCAGCTATATAAATTAAATGAACAAATGGATTAGTCAACAATGAGGGTGAGGAAAGAGTGAAAAATATATTTGTTAAATACATTTTTAAGATTATGGGCTTGGCATTTATTGGTATTCAACTACATAAAATACCCAAGTGATTCTTTGAAAATTCTAAGAAACAATGAAAAGACAAATAGATCTCAAAGTCTAGAAGGAAATTTTTCAGAAATGGTCTCAGCAGCAAGGAATTATTTTGAAACATTTGTAAAAAAGTAGAAGTTGTTAGTTCTACTACTCAAGATATTAGGAGGGATTTTGTCACAATCTCAAATTCTATGCTTGGATAGCTTCTGCCCATCAGCATTTACATGGTCTTTTACAGAGATTAAAAAAAAATCTGTTATAAATCCTGATGGGAGTATAGTTATTCCATTGCAATGTAGACCTTGTTAATTATAGAGCCATTAAACTACTTAATATGAAAAGAAAGGCTCACATAATGGAAAGGGAGGGACTGGACTGAAGAGGAGACTAGCATTTTAAAAAAAGAAACAAAATCTGATAATTTTTCCTACAGAGTGGTAATAAAAAATGGAACTAGATCCATACTAGATCATTGGAAGTAGGCAATTACATGAAACTGATCTACTCTGGTTCATGCATTCCTATTCTTTAAAATATTTCTTTGAAGTCTTGTTTGCTGTGTAAACAATTATTTAAATCCAGGAGTTCTTTAGTAGTTAGGCAATATGCATGATCTGTACCTGCAAGAGGAAGCAGAATGTCCAAAAAATGCTATGCCAACTAAATGGGTAACGTAATTACAACAGCAAACAAGGAAGCGTTGTTAAGAGCAATGGGAAACAAGAGTTGGGTGAAGACAGTAAATTAAGAACAAACAGAACCATAAATAAATCAAAATAGGTTATTAGAGAATAATGATGACAGAATGTTTATTTTTTTTATTGTCCCTATTTTTAAAAACTAAACAGGTAGGTAAAAGAAAATGAAACCGCACAATGGAGAGAGAGAAATAAGGAAGAGAGAAAAAAATGAAGATTGGGAAGAAGATAAATAAAAAATCTCATTAGGAACAACAAATAGAAAAAAAAAATGTTCCTAGCTATCAAGAAAGTCAGAAGACAAAATGGAGTATGGAATGGAGTACAGTATGCAAGTGAGGGATGAAGGTGAAGATTCCGGAAGAAATTTTCAGGTGAAGCTGTGAGCTATTGCTATACAGGTAACAGATGGGAAATATATGAAGAATCATGAAGAAGACTTAACTCTGCCATGCCAAGCAAGTTAGAACTGACATTCTTGTCTTCTGACAAATGAAGATGCCATTGTTAATTCTGATAGGCACTATACAAACAGGCATTTCTCCACCACATTTTTTTCAAAATGTGCTATAAGCTATAATTTGGAAGAGGTGCTCTGGGGCTACCATCTCTTTAATTTATTCTGTTATAAAAACCAAATTCAATATCCAAGGCAAAATACTGTTGTAGCAAGAGCATCGGTATGTCCTTTGTGGATTAATGCACACAGAACTCTGAAAGACCTTCTTGTAATAAACCTTGAACTCTGATAATTTACCCTTCCACCGAGCAAGATGGGGCCACACAGATATGAAAAACTCTTTTCCTCTGAAGAGGGATTTCATTAGTTCTTCTTTCTCCAGAGAGAAATATTTTAAAGCCACCTATTGCCCCCCTCTCCCCACAACTCACAAGAGAGTTAGCAACATTCCAGCATACCTCAATGTTGGCAAATGGAGTTTTAGTCTAGCTACCTGATGATGATTGATGAAGCTTGTCAGCTACACGGTAGTGGATAGAGCAGCTTGGCAGAAGTTCAGTGTTATTGAAAGAAATCACAAATACTTATTCCATCTCCTCTGCTCACTTTAATCACATTATCAACAGACTGTCAGGATAGAGTCTTAACACTAAGCCATACCTTCATACAAGCAACCTATTGTTGGCTTATTGCAACTACAATACAGATAATTGGTAATTTTGTTTTATATTTTTCTATTTTATACACCGCCATTAAAATAACACTCAATTTTTCTGTCTGTTGCCTAACTTACTTCAACTTTCATCTTGTTATGCTTTTTTTTTACAAATGAAATGACAAAGAACTAAATCATGAACTTTGCTGATAGTATGCAGATATTTAATACATATTAAATCATGGAGTTCACCCACAAATTAATTATGTACCGGAATATGATTTACTTGTAAAAGACAATTTAATCTGCAAGAACACTGCTCATTTGCAATGTTCACCAAAAGGACTCAACCCCTTACAATGTTAAGTATTGTCAGTGAAGGGCTACGGAGGATTCAAAGTGCATGTGGACCCACAAGTAGCATCTCTAAAGAATATCTTAAAAAAGCAGTGATTTTTCTTAGACTCGTTTGAGTGTTATTTGCAGCTGCAGCATGAGCCTGGGAAAGTCTGAGATGATCCTGAGAGTATTATAGCCACATCACTGCAAATTGCATTTTGCCTTTGAATCTACACAAACCTATTCCAGAACTTTTCAGCATATGAAAGTATTTTTTATATGACACACAGGAACATTAATAGGACAAATACGTACCTGAAAGTCAACCTAATACCCTCCCATTCTCTCTAGTCGGAACAAATTCAGTGCAATAATGACTTCTTTCTTAAGGTTTTTAAAACTTACCCTGATAACCTTAGTAGCATAAAGAATTCATTCATAGGCTTCAGACTATTATACTTCCAAGTTATGTGGCCTTTTACGGTTATTACTCTACAGTCAGGCCATTGCTGTATGTCTGCACATAATTACGACCCCTCCCTGCCTCCAACAGAAGCTAATTCTTCAGGGAAAATTACAGGAGAGCTCATTGAAAGGACTCAAACAAAACATACGTAAATAGATTTTAACTGTGCACTTAATTTGGTTTGTTGAAGTATAATACTGTTATTGCTGTTACCAAACCTTGTGTGTGTGTGTGTTTGAAACAATTACTCAGTGCAAGGAACCAATTTCAGTTGCAACTTGGCACTTTTGGTTTTGGTCCCTGTTATTTTTATCTAAATTCTAATACTGTGCTGGAAATCTTGAAATCCTGAAACTTAAAAACTGCTGGAAAATGCCGGAAGAGAGCCTATTTTGGGAGGTCCTTCTCCAAAGCTGCATATTGTTCTTTAAGATGATCCATAGCTTTTGTATGCTCTTCATTGACCATTGTTTTCAGGCGGTGCTGCTCCTTCATGAATTCCTCCCAGTCAACTATACGTTGGGCTTCCCCAGCCCTTAGTTTCTCAATCTGAAGCTGAGGAGAAAAAGCAGGTAATAAATGTTGAATCGAGCAATTAAAAGACAGTTTATTGTACATTTCAAAGAGGACATATCTGCTTAAAAGAAGTTATTTTTCCTTATTTTAAGAAAATGTGTAGCTTGTACCTATAAATCAATCGATATATTCAAAAACGGGGGAAAGGAAAAATCAATCAAACTTTTGCTATGGTCCTTGGGCCACAATAATAGAATATAAAGAACTGCAATTATAAAACTATTTTAAAATGCAACAACATACATAAAACACATTATTAGGGTAACTAGTACAAACAGCAATGGCAATCAATGGCAAACTCTGTGTTAAGCATCAACTATAGGTTGGATGGATACAATGCATGATAGCACAAAATTGGGCAACCTGGCAAGATGTGTCAAGATCCTGATTAGACAGAAGCAGTATCAGACATTGTGCTATTTATCAGGGTAGTCCTTTAAAATGAGATATATATCTTCCTTGATTTCCTATAGAGCAGGGATATACAGCCTTGGCAACTTAAAAACCTGCAGAATTCAACTTTCAGAATTCTGGCTGGCTGGGGAATTCTGGGGGTTGAAGTCCACGTCTTTAAGTTGCCAAGGTTGGACATCCTGTTACAGACAGACAACAAAAGAGCATACAGCTTAGGGATTCTACAGCGCTATTACCACATTGGCATAAGCAGTGCTGAAAAGGGATGTTTTTATATTGCTCCCCCCCCCTCCAAAAAAAAAATCTAAAGAGGGTAGTACAGCCAACTAGGCCAAGGTAAAAAACACAACAAAATTTCAAACTTAGACTTGAAGAGAAATAAGATGGCACATGCCCATTTGAGAAGAAAAGATACACAATAGTGGTCTCTGAAACATTTCCTTATATACATGTTCACTCATTGTACCTATTTGGATCAATGGCTGTCCTATCATTCAATGTTTGAAATTATATTTTGATCTACACAAGATATTATTACAGGTAGTCCTTGACTAACAGTCCTTTGTTTAGCTACCATTGGTGCTGAAAAAGTATGGCTTACAATCAGCCTTCACATGAGCACTGCAGCATCCCCTCAATCACATGAACATAATTCAGATGTTGGCATAAATCTTGCATTAATGACTGCAATGCCTCAGGATCATGTGATTGCCTTCACAGCTGGCTTCTGACAAGCAAAGTCAATAGGAAAACAGGCAAGGGAGGTCACAAATCATGATCACATGGTATCTCATTTAATGATCAAGGCAATAAATGTCATAAAATTGGATGCAATGTGCTGCCACAGAAAAGACACGCTTCTGGGTTCTTCAAGATGGCATTGTGTGACTGATGGGATCCATAGCATGCCCATTCAACCTGACAGGCAGATAGAAATGTGGGAACAGGCAGTCCCTAAAGTAGCCTGGTTTTATGCCATGAAAGGGTTTATTGGTGATAAACAGCAATTGGGAGTCAACTGGTAACCAATGCATTTCAGAATATGATATACTATGGTACCTCCATCATTACCCATATTGCCCCATTCTGGACCAACTGCAGCTTCCAGGTGGTTTTCAAGGGCTGCCCCACATATAATACATTATAGAAATCCAATCAGGAGAAGACCAAGGCATGAGTAATTTCCTGATAGTCTAACAGTAAGCTAAAAGGAGATAAAATTGTCTAAGACAATTGAGAGCAATCAATAATGGACAGGGATGTATGGAACACCATTCTCCTCCCAAATAGTTCTCAAAGCATTAGGAGACCTGCATTGGATAGATACTTGCCATAGGATTCTCTGACACTCTTTTAATCCACAGAATGTGTCCTGTAGCAAAGGAGGCTGGGGATCAGGCCATATTGTGTTCTGAGAGTGTCATAGAGAAGACCAAGAGTCTCCAATACATTCCAATCTTCAGCATTGATTAAAAAAACAGCCTTTCCCATGACATCTGTTCTTTCCTCAAATACAATTTATCTTAATGTTCACCTGTTGGTATACAACACAGCTGTAAGAAACCAGTTTGATCAAGATTATGCCTTGATGTTTGGCTCCAAAATCAGAAGAGAAGGAAAATATATGGAATAGGGAGAGGATATATGTGCAAACTTGTAGAATGCCTTCTCTTTCTTAGCAAGTTTAGGAAATTTAGGAACGTTATATTTATACTGCATCTGACAGCATTTTTCATTTATCAATTACATAGAAATAAGAAATATGAAATTTGCTACAATCTGTTTACAGTGCTCCTCTATTAGGAATGAAAAAATGAAAAGGGCTGGCTACATCTAATTAAGGGAAGCATAGAAGAAAAATATAGGATTAATTTATTGCAGTTTTTCCTAATGCTGAGGTTTAAGAATATGTATTACAAACCAACAGTGTGCTGCATGTAAGAGGTTCTAGCAAGCTGCATGTTCTTATAATCTGGCCTTTCATGAAATAAGATCCATGCTTTCATTTCAGAAAGCTGTAGTCATAATATTTTCAGTGTTTTTTGACTGACCAGGAAAGATTTACATTTCCATTCTGTTGGGTATTTTTTGTTCCATGCAAAACAGGGATTTCCCTTTTCTCTGGCTGTGAACAAAATTCTTAGAAAAACTTTCCACCCATTCAGAAGCTGAGAAGATATAAAAAAAAAAAATTGCTATATTTAAAGCAACTTTGAAAGCCTAATAAAAACTGCAGGTTTATCTATGATTTTTTTTACATTTGGTGTAGCTAATCCAGAAAAAGGTATGCTTTTCATCTTCCTGACAACTTTAAAAGAACATCTACATTTGTTTCAGAACAATTGGCGAATCTTAGAGTTATTTAATTCACATTTTTACATATGCAATTTTAATATGATGAGAATTACTGTATTTTTGGTGTATAAGATGCCCCCCCCCCAAAAAAAATGTCTGTGCATCTTATACAGCAAATGTTGCCAAAGGCCTGCCCACTCGCCAGCCTGTTTTTCTGCCTTTTTTCGGCCCATTTTCTGCCTTTTTGGGCACGTTTTTCTGCCTTTTTTCGGCCCATTTTCCTGCCTTTTGTTGGCCTGTTTTTCTGCCTTTTTCGGTCATTTTTCTAGCTTTTTTCGGCCTGTTTGTTTTATACTCTGGAGTGTCTTATATACTAAAAAATACAGTAAATAGCATTTAGCACTTAGACTTTCTATACTGCTTCACAGAACTTTACAGCCTCTCTAAGCGTTTTACATGGTCAGCAAATTGCCCCCAACAATATGGGTCTCGTTTTAGCCATCTTGGAAGGATGGAAGGATGGGTCAACCTTGAGCCTGGTGAGATCTGAACTGCCAAACTGCAGTCAGCCAGCAGTCAGCTGAATAGCATGCAATATTGCACTCTAACCACTGCACCACCGTGGCTCAGTGTACATTTTGCAATTTAAACATGTGTATCTTTTGACTGATATATTCCTAAAGAATCCATTTGAAAGCCATCCCAGATTAAGAAGTGACCAAATCACAGATTGCTTCAGTGTAAAGCTTTAATAGTATGCATCTGGACAGAAAAGGGAAATAAATTTGAAGGTACACAGCCTTTGAACATTAAGTATAGCCTGCAGTATTTTTGACTGGTTTAGTATTTAGATGACATGGTGGGCACACTAACCTAAAAATTTAACAGCAGAGATTTAAAAAACAAAAACACTCAGTCTCACTGATAACAATATATCAACCAAGAAAAAAGAGCAGGAAGCACAAGACAAGTCTAGAGAATCTTGGATGTGAAGTAAAAATATCTTAGCATTAAAATAGTGATCCGAATGGACAACTAGTTGTGAACATAAAACAATCCTATTCTCATTCAAATAGCACTGCTCAAACTTCAAGATAAGATGGTCAATTTTCTTTCAATTATCCATTGAATATTATAGGGAGTACTTGCTTAACAACTATTCCTTGTACTTAAGGCTGGCACAACTCTCCCAGAGTCGTGTGATTGAGATTTGCAATCTTTCCTGCCAGCTTTGGACAAGCAAAGTGAATGAAGAAGTCAGCAGGAAATTGCAAATCACAGTCTCCTCAGTTTATGATGGCATCTGGATGGCTGGACTGTTGTCACTAAACAAGGTTTAGTTTTGACAGAGGTTCCAGCCTCAGTTAGCATTGTTAAGTGTGGATTCCCTGTACTCATAATGGAAGTGGCAAGTTTAATATACCATTTTATAAATGTTGAACTAGTGTAATGGATAGATGGAATAATCTTGAGGAAACAGGAGGACGAAATATTGTACAGCCAAGGTAACAATGAGATAAAAGAAATCTGAGGACTGGAGCAGAAGTATAATTTGAGAAAGAGATAGGACCCTCCCTAGTTGTTACAAAAAATGGGGAAGGGTGGGGAGAACACAGTCAGACTTATTGTAACATTATAATAAAAGTGTACAGTATTCACATTCATGACTTTCTTTTCCTGATCTGGTCTATATCTTGAAGAGCAGGGGGGGGGGGGGGGGGGGGGGGGGGGGGGG
>JAEANM010001101.1:13041-29764 GCA_017656035.1 Myanophis thanlyinensis
AGCAGCCCCCCCCCCCCCCCCAAAAAAAATATTAGATACCCCTTTGTGGCTAAAATAACCATTTAAAGTCCTTTGTGCCCTCCCCCCCAGCCAGTTGCCTCCCTCTTCCTAATAAGTTTAATGTTGCTAGTTTATAAATATAAAATATTAGTATTTACCTGACTTTCTTCCTGTTCTGTTTGCTGCAATGTATGGAACCTCTGGTTGGCTACCTGTACTGAAATAAAGTTTACAGTTGTACAACTCATCATTCATATTTTTAATGGACGACCCATTTTTAATGTGAGAACTATACCCAGCTTTGCCCACGCTACTTTAATTCAAAATATGCTATATGCTCATAAGTGTTTCTAATGTAAGAAAAGCATCCTTGTGATTTGCTAAGCCTAGTTTAAATGTAATTTCTAAATCCTTATAAAAGTAGCTAATAACAATACAGCCCAAACATAAAGTGTTAACTATTTTACATTGAAAATAAGCTCTGACATTAATTGAACCTGATTAAACACTTTTATTCTATGAAAGGAAACCTGGAAAATATGAAAATATATTGTCTGGAAGCAGTGCACATGTATCACCTTTGTCTTAAGTTGGAAAACAATAGGGTAAAAGCAGCACAACACTTTTTAAAAACTATCTGCCATCTTAGAGCAAAATCCTATCTTAATCAAACATCCTTTTTTAAGACAGCCAGATGGATGGCAATTGGAAACCCAGAAACAGGACAAAACGGCACATTCTCAACTTACATTCCAGAAATTGCTATTGACAGGCATTTTGCCTTTGCATTTAAAACAAATAAAGGCATATGATAGTAGCAGCTGACTAACCTGGTTTGAACTTAGTAACTAAGCTGGCAAGACCTAAGTTCTTGGAGAGGAGCTATCAAGGAATTCCAAAGCTGAAGGTTAGACCAGAAAATTGAAAAATATTTTACCCTTCACCACCACTCAAAAAGAGTGGACAAGCCATATATAACTGATGGCCAAAAACAATTACATGGATATGTCATCCAGTTATATAAAGTTGAACCAAAGGAGACCATGTTTTTTATAGCTGTCCTTAATTGATAGTTACTGATCAGTTTCAATATTTAGTGGAAAAAAAGTCACAGTCCACAATTTGTCAAATGGAATTTATCATGGGAAAACAAATAGTTAATTTTAGAGGCAGATGCTTAACAGATAGATATCATGAAATCAAATTCTCTATTTTATGGGCAAATCTAACTCATTTAAAGACAGCAATCACAGCAACAGAAGAACATAACACAGCAGAGTTTAACCAGCATCTTCCAATTTAACTTTTCAGTACAGGTAGTTCTCGACTTAAAACAATTCACTTAGTGACCGTTCAAAGTTACAGCAGCACTAAAAAAGGTGGCTTATGCCTGTTCGTCATACTTACAATCATTGCAGCATCCCCACAGTCATGTAATCAACATTTGGATGCTTGGCACTGTGATCACCTCTTACAACTTTCTGACCAACAAAGTCAATGGGGAAGTCCGATTCACTTTACACTATGTTACTAACTTAACAACTGCCGCAGTTCACTTAACAACTATGTCAAGAAAAGTAATAAAATGGGGCAAAACTTAACCATCTCACTTAGTAACAGAAATGTCAGGCTCAATTGTAGTCATAAGTTGAGGATTTTCTATACAGAAGTTACTACACAGATGTTTTCTGTTGTCTGGCACCCTACTGCACACATGTACAGATAAAGGAAAGGTAACCTTTTGGACCATCAATGAAGCTTAGAATTTGGAGGAACTGTTTTACAGTTCTGCTTCCACTGAGGAGGGAGTAGGTCCCCAACTTGGTATCTTCCAGGTGGAGATAGTGACTAGGAGGGTCTTTGTCCGGCACTGTCTTTTATCAGTCATGGCCTCATCTGGAGCATGAGGAGTTTGCTAGCAACTCATGATACTGCCACAATATTAGATACTCTGAATGGGGCTGCCTCTAAAGACTACTCTGAAACTATAATTGATGCAGAATGCAATGTACTATCTCTAGAAAGCACATGGTATGTATTTTGGGCCCTGCAAAGTGCTAGTTTTGACTAGGAAGCCTTGTATGGTTTTGCTAGGCATTTACAAGATTACCTCTTCCAACAATGTCAACCCATAAGGCCTGAGAAAGGCTATTATTTCCAGGTTTGGGAAATGAGGGAAATTAAGGCTACCTGACATTTTTGAGTCTCTCACCTTGTCGGATGGACCAGCCCCAGAAATTACATCTGCTCCTCTTTAATGTTATTCCACAAGATGCTAAAGTCAACGCTATTTCATTTCTCTTGTGGATGCTGGATAAACCTTTGATATTTAAACTGTCACTGATGTATTGTATCTAGGATAGGTGTCTATCTTTTATTACGGTTTATATTAAATTATAGCTCCATCAGAATTGGATTTGTGATCATTTTAGCTGTGGTATTTTTTTTAATACTTTAGTTCCTGCTGTCTTATTATGCATTATAAGACCTTGATTAGCTTAAACAAGGGTCTCTGCTTCATCTGGTGAATTATGTGACAAATTAATAAATAATACTAAATGCGTCATTGAAAGATGAGGCATATTGTTGGATCAATCTGATGTTGCTACCCAGAACAGAAATATATATAATTTTGTGATAGTTTTACAAAAGCCAAATTATATTGTTAGCACTCAGGCGCAATTTATGGGACTACCAAAAACCATCTGAAAGCTGTGTCATCTGAGGGCAGTTCTCGTAATGCTAAAGAGGTTGCATATCAGATGCAATTTATGTACCTCCCTCTCCTATTTTTTTTTTCCAAATGAAAAGAAGTCCATTTATTCAGTGGTAAAATAAAATAAAAAATTTTTTATTCCCGGTTCTGTGGGTGTGGCCACAGTATTAAACATCACCAAGCACAGAATTAAACTTCACCAAAGTTACAATGTATTAAGGGGAGAGGCAGTTTCTGTGAGCAAGGCAATAAAGATTAGGCTACAAACAACTGTCTTATTTACAGGATTAACCCTGCAAAGTGGGAAAAAAAACAAAAGGAGATTTCTTCTAATAAGTGGTTCTCCGAACTGCTTATAATTGTTACCACAGACCTCAGTGCGAACCAGCTGAATTTCACCTTTGCATTTATTTTTCTTTGAAGTGCTACCATCAAAGATCTGCTGCAATTTAGCACAAAGGTAGTCTGTGTTTCCACTGAAGGCTTTGCCCCGGCTCCTTAAAGTCCTTAAAGCCAGATTAGTCATTACACAGCAAGTCAATAAAACTCTCAAAGGAAATGAATTTTTTTCCAATTTCAAAAGGGTGGATGAGATGATTGATGCTTTGAGAATCTATACATTTTGACCGTATTGTTTAAATACAAAATAAAATAAATTTCCCCTTACATCTCTTTAATATTTCATTTAGATTTCCATGCATTACTTCTTCGCATTTGGGCAAAATCTTGTTATTTGCCTCAAATATTGTGTTGTTTAAGTTTTCAAGAACCCGCAATTCTCGGAGACCCCTTTTTTCCTGTTTGAAAAAAAAGAAAGGGATAATTCTAAATATTCTACAACAAAGCTGACATTTTATTAACATCAAATCCAGTTTCACTTAAAGAACTAAACTGAAATTCTATACCCTTTACTGGAAAGTAAAATTAATTGAACTCAGTGATATTTACAGCTAATCAGACATGTACACATTTTCATTGTGAAACAGATTAAAATATCTAGATTTTAAATTCTTAGATTCCTGTTGATTACATAACTACTTGGAAATACCTCAATATTCAAATGTTCACTGATTAAATGTGCTTATACAGTAACTCCACAATTAATATTTCCACACAATGTATGTTAATACATCCCCACTATTCTTCATTTAAACATCATGTTTAAACAATAAGCATTTTTACAATTATTTTTATTTTGTTCATTTTATCATCCAGACTTGAAAGAAAATCACCATGGCAGAGAGAAAGCTACCAGAATTTCATACATATCTTCTTATTCTTATTAAAGTTTGCTGCCATCTTGTGGCAATTATGTTTAATGTGCTTGAATTTGGGCATTAAATATTTAAATGCCTTGAAAGGGCATTTAATGTTTAAAAAGCATTTTCAGCATATTTTACTTTTTTTTTTAAAGCTAGTCTATCCTATAATTTACATAATATGATTATGTATCCTTGCTTTTTAATTCAAAACCATCTTCTTCTACAAATCCATAATATTTCATTTGAAAATAATATCTAACATACTTCAAATTCTTTGATGAAATAACGAATTTCTCCTTGAATAATTGGTCTGTGGTCAAGAAGTCGAGAATATATTTCACCAACATCTACAAGAAAAACAATGAGTTATATCCTATTCATATATTACTATGGATATATAAAAACCTGGATAGGTTGGGATTTTTTTTCTTCCTCTGTAGTCTAATTTTCTCTTATAGTAGTTTTACTCCCTTATGGTTTCTCCACAACTACAGGGAGGAAAATACCTTCAGAATAACAGTATATGAGCCGTGGTGGCACAGTGGTTAGAATGCAGTACTGCAGGCTAATTCTGCTGACAGCAGTTCAATTATGACCAGCTCAAGGTCGCTTCAGCCTTCCATTCTTCCGAAGTCAGTAAAATGAGGACCCAGATTGTTGGGTGCAATATGCAGACTGTGTAAACTGCTTTAGAGAGGGCTGTAAAGAGTGGTATATAAGTCTAAATGCTACTGCTATTAACCGTTTTTTTATGTTGCTGTATAGACAAATCAGTGTCCAAATTTGTACTGCCATTACAAAAGCTATAATGTTCAGAGTAGATGATGTCAAGGTAAACAGCCTTCTATCAACAGGTACTAAAACATTTGTTGAGCATTCGTTGTAAAAAGACTTGCATACAACAGAAATGCTTTATACCTTAAAGCAAAATACACATAATTATGTCTACAGACAGACCATTTTACAGACTAACTTTGTCAAGGAACTTTCCTTGCTAGTTTACTGAGAACATATATATGTATATGTATATATATGAAACCCATATGTATATATATGAAACCTATACATTGTACTGTACTATTTGGGGTGAAGGATAAAACAGGTAAATAGAACATTTTAAAAATAAAAGAAATGCTAATTTTATTCTTATCAATTTCATTTTGAAATATGTTGATTCAAAAATTTCCCTCAGGCAGTGGTTCACTCAACTGAAGGTTGCAGACAGACAAATAGGAGAATTTTTAGTAGCATATAGATGTACTATATGCTGTGCTTCGCTATGGGAGCATTGAAACGGCCTTGATACTCCAGAAGGCTTCCTATTGGCGTTAATCACCACTTGGAAGTCCTTGTGGCTCTTAGATAAAGAATCAACAGCAGCCTTAAATTCCAGAATATACTTGTGTTCACACAGCAACTTCTGCAGTTGGCTAACCAGTTCTAGAGTAATGTCTGGATAGATTCCACAACCGATAAAATTTTCCTCCTTCCATTCTCTAGCTCCAAAAGACGTCATTTGGAAGTATCCATTGTACTTCCGGGCAAAAAGAAAGTGCTCTGCCATTGGATGCTGGTGGGTGTAAGGGTTCAGGGTTAGGCACAAGGGGAGGGAGCTGCACTTTACTGCCACTGCAGCACATCCCAGGAGTTTCATCCTACCACTTCAGGGCATGGCATGAGGCACAGGGTAACTAACTGAGGTCAGAGATCAAAAGCCTTTTCCCTGGAGTAATCAAGCTGAGGTTTATATTTAAAACTTATTAGTCCAAGGAATTTATTTGGTTTGTGATATTTTTATTGTATTTCACTGTAGCTGCCTGATTAACAGGGATTATTAGATGCATATTTTTTTACAGCCTCTCTATTGACTTGGGGATGAGTTTGATGAAATTTTTTTGCAGCTTCCCTTACTTGTGTTTTCCTAATCGGATCTGTATATCTTTTCCTGCATTCCCTCCCCCCCTTTTCCCTTTAAGTGGTGTTACAGTAGGAGGAACAGATACGTCTAAACTGAGGAGGTCAGTGTAAGAAGTGATTTGGGGCTGGGACACTATGCAGGAGAAATTCAGTTCACAATCTGTTCACTCAGTGGTGGTCAGTGATTGAAACTCGTAAGGGAATATCTGTCCCACCACCTTGAGTTCGGAAGCAGTTCCATAGGTGGAAGGTGTAGACATTTTGGTGAGGTAGCGACCACTTAGTACTATAAGGAACCCGACCACTCCTGAGTGAAGGACTGGAACGTCTGCCAATTTGAACTGAGGTAATGGAATGTGAGGCAATTGACAGTTGAAACAAAGTTCTTTTCAGATGGAGAGGGGGAGTAGCATGTTTAACTACTTAGCATCAGAGTGTGTTAATTACACTGTATAAGAAATACTAATGATCTGATGGTCATTTCAAAAAATCCTTTCTTAGCGAGCACCTAGAAGTCAAGAGGAACATACATGCCAAATTTCAAGTTTGTAGGCTTTACAGTTCTGGAGTTTTCATGATGAGTGGTATTTGGCTTTTATATATATATAGATGAAACCTATACATTGTACTGTACTATTTAGGGTGAAGAATAAAACAGGTAAATAGAACATTTTAAAAATAAAATAAATGCTAATTTTATTCTTGTCAATTGTTTTGATGTATCAAAAAAAACCCATCCAATTTTGTGAAACCCTCAAAGTCATATAGCTCAACTAGTTCATCGATGCTATCTTTGCCTACCCACTGAAAAAACATTTTCTTTTGGTGTGTGTGTACATGAGCTCAAGGGGGGAAAGAAAGATTATGGAGAAACAGAACTATCCACACTGTTTTTAGATAGATCTCAATGATTTTCTGAAACGATCCCATGCAATGTCTGGATTTAAAGGCAAAAAGATACTTTGGAATGCAAAAGAGTTTTTGACTCTTGGCATTTTAATTCATTGATTGACTGATTATGTGCCATCAAATCATTTTTGATGCCTACTCACCATATTGATTTTCTTCATGATGGCCTACCCCTAACTTGTTTTTCTAAGTCTCCCAACAATGTACTCATCACCACTGTAATTGTGGTTAGCAGATTACAATAAGCAAATTTAATAATACCTCCGCAGGATAAATTAATCAAACAAAACAATCCGAATCGCAAAATACCATCAAAAATAAAAATTCTAGCAAGAACAAAAATGGCAAGAAAGAATTATGCCTTCAGACAATAAAAGCTCTCTTAAGCCATCCTTACATAAACCAACTCCAACCAAATTCAACTGAATCAGCCTAACACTGACAACTTCCATTTGCTTGATAGATCATGCAGAGTTGGTCTTTCTTTGAAAAAAAAAACTAAGTTGCTCTTAGCTAGGACATAGGCAATTTATTATTTTGTCCTTTGTTTCCTTTTGGAATCCATTGGTATTTTATACATAAAAGGGTTAAAATAGCTTGAGCGAATTTCGTCTTTTGCTATTTGAGGACCTTCGCTTCTTCTGCTTCCTTCTGATGTGTCTCATTTATTGGGCAATAATAGGTCGCCAGGAAGGCGGTTAACCGCCAACCACCATTACCATGCCCACTCTACTTCCAAAGCAAACTACTCCTTTTCTACTCTAGGGATACTACGAAATATATTTGCAATTACCCTATCAGCATGCAAGGGAACTGAAACTTAACGGAGGAAAGCAGAAGGACGGACCAGCGTTTCTTACCTTTAAAAATAGGACATGAGGACGCGGACCCCAGTGAATCCCTCCTTTTATCACCGCTTCCAGAAACCGGAGACTCCGCAGTTTTATTGACGTTTAAGGTGCCGGCAGCCCCGCTACTCATTTCACTCAAAGCCTCCCGAGGAGGACCGCAGCGAGACGACTTTGTAGTTCCTCCTTACGAAAGCGCATGCGCAACTGTCATAAGGCTCTCTGGACGGGGCTAGATGTGACTACTACGCATGAGCAAAGAAGGCTTTCACTTTGTAAAGCAGTTTCCAAAACAACCGGTAGGAGAAATCGTCCTCTATGGCGTCAGCAATTGACGTCTCCTTGAAGGATTCCCGAATCCTTCTACTTCGAGTCAGCGTCATAGATCGGGAGCTATGAGAAAAGATTTTTGCTTGTGAATATGAATTGGCCACCAAGCTACGTCTCTATCTTTTTGAAGAAACCTACAGAGATCTAGATTTATAGATATAGGTGGAGAGTCTTTTCATATATTTAAAAATAAATCCCTTGCAGTTCCTATATATACAGTACTGTGCAACAAATACTGCATCAGAAACAATACAGTTTAAAAGAAGCAAATCAGCTTCATTCCAGCAACATATTTCATGCTTTTTGTGAAATGCTGCTAATGTCATGGTTAGTCCTGCAGGAAATGGAAACAAGAATAGAGAAGCTTGGCTATTATGTTCTTTAATTTACAAGCAAATCTGAGTATTTGTGAAATCTCCCTGATATATATGAGGAAACTTCCTTTGCTGGTTGAGCGATCCCAGAAGATACAGAATCATAGTAAGGGTTAAAGGTTCTTAGAGATCATTTAGTCCAACCTTATAATTATTGAAGGAATGCAGGATAGTAATGTCCCCAACTGAGGGCAATTTGGTCTTTGCTTAAGCACCTGGACTGATGTAAACCTGGACTGTTTTATTAGTTTATCAGAACATGAAATGCAAAAATAATGGACATAATGAGAACTATGGGGAGGAAAAAGGGGAAAGGAGAAAGTATGGGCAAGAAGGGTTTGCAAAAGAAAAAAAAGGGCTTTGACTTCTGTTGCATTTTAGCAGGATAATAAAATTACAACCTCAAGTTCTTACTTTTACACAATGTACATTAGCCATTTCTAGCTAGACAGGAGCAAACCTGTCTAATCAGCAAAACCAAGTTAAAATTTTCATTTTTTCCATCACAAACACAAAACCCAGAAGCAGTTTCCAAGTGGAAACAAAATTAGATATATTCTTTTCTTGGAATAATACAATTCAACTGTCCTAATATTATTTCTTGCTATGGAAAATAATATATAGTCATTGATATGAACATAATTTATTATACTTTTTCAGATGTTTTAACCTTAAAGGGTAAAAACCTTTTTTTAATATCCATTTTAAAATTCTAAACTTTTCTTTGAAAATATTTATAAAACGAATAAGATTTTCCTGATGTCAGGATTTGTATTTTAGATTTTTTGTTTCATTGACCAGTCTTAAAGAACAACAGTTACTAGTTCTGTTCTGACAGCATTTCAGGTACTTTAAGATAGTTACTATGTCTCCTTATAATTTTCTCCAGGCTAAACATATCCAACATCTCCATTTTTCACACAATTTTACTTCTTTCCCTTATTATCTTGACTGTTAACATCTGGAAATTTCCCAAAGGAGCTTTTTCCAAAAGGTAACTAGACTATATTGGATTTTTTTTTCTTTGAAAATATTTTGCATCTCACCCAAAAAATTGAAGATGCTTCTTGGATGAGAAGCAAAAGGTTTTAAAAACAAACAAACAACCAAGGAAGTCCAGTTGCCTTTGGAAAAAAAAAAGCACATTTGGGCAATCATGACCAGGTTAATTGAGAATCTTTACGGACATCTGGAGATTTCCTAAAATACAGTATCAACATTTGGGTGCAATATTCTAGGTATGGTCTGAATAATATGCATAAGAGGAACAATAATTTAACTTCTGTTTAGTAATGGTTTATTGCATTGTCAGCTAGATGCAGAAGTGAAATTCAGCAGGCTCTAGCAGGTTTGCTAGAACCGGTAGTAAATTTTCTAAGCAGTTCAGAGAACCGATTGTTAGAAGAAATCTCCTTTTGTTTTTTTCCACTTTACAGGTCTAATCCTGTAAGGAAGGGAGAAAAAAAATATTCTGGTGGTGTTTCTACCCTAATCTTTATAGCTCTGCTTACAGAAACTGCCCACCCAGTTACATGACCCCACCAGCCATGCCCACCAAGCCACACCCACAGAATCAGTAGTAAAAAAAATTGAATTCCACCACTGGCTAGATGTTTAGACTGGCTTTGACATTTTTTTCCACCTATCAAATTCCTCCCAAGGGCATGGGATAGGCAGATGTTGCTTAATAATATTAAAAGTATTGTAAGATTTAAGCTGTTCCAAATAAAGCTGCCTTTTGCAATTGACTGATGGTGATTTTGATCAATGCTAGTGATTCTTGAACTTGATTTGCAATAGCAGATCATTATTTCTTTTGTTTTTAATCTTTGTATATTTGATAGGTAAACAACTTTTTTCTTTCTTGGGGCACTTTGATTGTTTTCTTGCAGATGTTTTGTTACCCAGTTTAGATGATGCTTACTTACCTCACAGGATTGTTGTGGGGAAAAGTATACTATCTTGATTTTATCAGAGAATTGCCACATATAAATCAATAAATAAACAAGCAAGATAAAAGTACAGTTGCAGCAGCAAAAAATGGATAGGTGAAGTGTGACAAGTAAAATTGTCCTTCATGATCTACCAACAAGTCACAAGTTGCTCAGATCACTGACAAATTTTAAGTATCACATTTTTATTACTATATATATTATACGTATTATTACTAAAATCATTTATCCAATTCAGTTAAAGTATTCTTGTATATATTTCTCAAAGTATAAAAAAATGTACTACTTTTGCGTAATATATCAAATCTTAATGATTTTAGTTTTTGACCTTTTACTCTTATTGGTTTGATTTGTGGTACGTATTATTTTTCAAGGGGACATGATTGCTCAATGGCTAAGATGCTGTGTTTGTCAATCAGAAAGGTCAGCAGCAGTTCAAATCCCTAGCGCCGCATAACAGAGTAAACTCCCGTTACTTGCCCCAGCTTCTGCCAACCTAGCAGTTCGAAAGCATGTAAAAAAAATGCAAGTAGAAAAATAGGGGCCACCTTGGTGGGAACGTTAACAGTGCTCGGTCTGCCTTTGGTTTTTAGTCATGCCGGCCACATGATCACAGAATTGTCATCAGACAGTGTTGGCTCTTCAACTTAGAAATGGAGATGAGTACCGCACCCTAGAGTCATGTTTAGTTCAAAAGTATCATTGGATGGAACTGAACAAATTAGAAACTAAGCCATAACTGCTAGAAACTGAACGGTATAAAAGCAATCTGAAATTTAGAGGTATGTCAGAAGAATTAGGTAAGGAAGGCTTATAAAGAGATATATATCTTCTTCTAATTCTTTCATTTTACTTAATCTACTTACCTTAATCATCAGTGGATGGATCTTTGGGAATTGGGGGAGTTGATGGAAAGCATGAGAAGGATAACTTTTGCAATATGTATTTGTAAAATTTGCATATCTCAAAAATTAAAGAAGCAATCTTGGAACTGAAAAAAAAAAGAGCCCTTTAAAAGCAGGAAACAGTATAATTGAGGTTCTATCAGATGCTCCTCCAGATACTTGGAGAATTGATTTTCAAGGGGAAAAAAAGCCTAGCCTTGGAAAAAAGAAATAAAATTTAAATATTGAGTAGAGCCTTTTAGATTGAACAGTGGAGAAAATGAAGTATTTACAGAAGAATATCTTCCAGACTAATCTGTCTTTTGAAATGTCCTTAACAACATGGCTAATCAAGTATTTCATTTTTCTCTACTTCTGAGAGGACTGTTTCTTTAGCATCAAACAGAAAGCCACACAAAGAAGTTTTATTTAGATTACAGCTTTACACACAATTATGGCATAGCTGAAATTTGAATTTTAGAGTTTATATTTAAATTTGACCTTTGGTCTATATGTTAATTCCTTTATTTTCTTAATGTATTGTTCATCATTTATAGCTTCCTTTTGCTAATTCTAATGAGTTAACCAACTATTTTAAACGTTCAATAGACATAACTACATATTGATTATGAAATATTTCATAGTATTCTGATGGTTTATCTGAGAATTATTGACTATCCAACTCCTATTTTACTGTTTAAATTGGCCTTTTCAACTACCATTATTTTTGTTATCTGTTCTTCTATGTTCTATAACATTTGTATTAATATTGTACTCCTTTACTTTCTTGAACATCTGTAGGAATAAATATATGTCCTCCCTAAATAAATATGGCATAGGAAAAATATTAAAAGCAAAGTCAGTTTTTTTTTTTTGTAAGATAAAATAATCATGTCATAAAACTTGGAAATGGTGAGCTGAGTCTGAAAATCAACATATGTAGTCATCATGTAGTGTCTTTGGGAAGATTTACTAAACAAATTGTGTCACGTTTGCTTTGCAATCGAAGCAATGTTCTGTTTTGGGGATTGTCATGCCATCTGCAATTAGCGTTAGAGGCATTTTGTACTGTAGAAGTTTCAGATTAACATGGAGAGGCCTGCTGTTTTCCCCACGGGCTGTCTAGCAATGATACCCCAGTAAAGGATTGTTTCATTCAAATGGCGGTGCATGACTTGAATGCTGACGGCGGGCAGGGAAACCCAAACCTGTTGAGGCAGACTTTTCAGGCAACAGAAGCAATCAGAATGACATTCTTTTAAGAGTGGAGTTGTGGGGCAGAGGAGATACTTTGCAAAAGCGTAATACATCCGTGGGCAGCATCTGTGGAAAACTTAAGACCATGGTCATGATTGTTAGAAGTTTGCAGGCTGTGATGCCGATCCTGGTTAAAGCAAGCCTGGGGCCAAATGGTTTCAGAGAAGTTGCCTTATCAGATTAATCATATGGTTATAGTATTTGATGCTCAACCTAGACAGACAGGCCTGCCAGGCAGGAACCGCTCAGACAGATGATGTTAGGGGAGGACAGAAATTACCCACTGCAAGACTAAGAAGACAAATGACACCCAGCAGGAACAGCAAGCCAAATCTGGGGAATCTGCAATCCAGCTCTGGCCTTAGGCTACCTGCCTCTTTGAAGTAGAATAGATGTAGCCCAGGAGCTGTCACATTAGATCATGAGGCTGAAGAAAGCTGAGAGTGATTTAGTTTTTCCAATAAAAGGAAAAGTTTAATGGTTCCAAATCTTCTTAAAGGGAGCTAAGCTAACATCAGAAGAGTAAAAAGGATATCCTTGAGATGTAATGCTTATTAAAATACCATCTTTCTTCTCCGCCTTGGCAGTGAAGATTACGATGTAAGTAGTAGCTGAATTTTTTGCCGTTATTACGGTTGCAGGAAGGTGTATAGGTTCAGGAATATAACAAATACGAGTAGTCCTCGACTTACAACCACAATTGAGTCCAAAATTTCTGTTGTTAAGTGAGACATTTAAGTGAGTTTTGTCCCATTTTACAACCTTTCTTGCCTCAGTGGGTGCTCACATGACCACAGGACGCAGCAATCGTCATAAATGTGAACCAGTTGCCAAGCAGCTGAACTTTGATCACATGACTCTGGGGAGGCTGCAAACTGTGAAAAACAGTCATGAGTCATGGTTTTCAGTGCCGTTGTAACTTTGAACGGTCAATAAATGAATTGTTGTAAGTCGAGGACTACCTGTAATTGCTGCTGCAAATTCAAACTTACCCTTGAAGTTTGCTATCCTTCTGTATTATGCTAAGTCCATGGGGTTATGGCATTATAAATTCATCACAATGTGTGCAGAAATGGAAAATCAATGTTTTGTAACTGCAGGAGAGGAAAAACCAAGATGCCTGCATTTTGCACAATCGTAACATAGTGAGGGGATTTTTCAGCATTGCATGATTTATTATTATTTATTATTTATCTAAAGTCAAGCAATGCTGGTGTGAAATTTTGAGGAAGAGATGCAGGCTTAGAAATAAAGAACAGGATGCCATCTAAGCCCATGCTAGTTCAAAATAGAATAGAATAGAATTCTTTATTGTCCAAGTATGACTGGACACACAAGGAATTTGCCTTCAGTGCATATGGTCTCAGTGTACATTAAATGTATGACTTGTTTCTAAAGTTGAGCTCACAAAGTACTTGGTTCTAGTCCTTTCATGTGTAAATCCATTATATCTTGAAAGACATAGTAATAAAGTACTCAGTTTTCCTTACTATAATTGCCAGCTCTATAACAGGGAGAAAAAAAAAGCCCTTTTGATCATGGGAATAAAAAAATCTTTGTGGACTTGCAAGTTTTCCAAAGTTCTAATCAGGATCTATATTCTGCTAAAAATATAGTAGTTTGTTCTCTAGAAGACAAAACAAATGTTTAAACATGCTAAATATCAATTAGTTCAGACATTTGTTGATTCTCAGACCTCCTGCTCATTTCCAATTATATACTTAGAAATAAGTTAACTATGCACATTGCAAAAATTTAAGTCACTTATTTATTTTGGGGCCCATCTCACAACAGTGACTCTAAGTAATATACAAAGATTAAAATCTAACAAAGCAATAAGTCATGGCACCCTAGGTAAATGACATCTTCCAACTATAAAAATTGCAGTCTCAGTTGAGATGTTAAAGGAAAAAAATGGCAGCCACATTATAAAAAACATATATTTTAAAGAAGCATTATACTTATTAACATTGCCAATAAAATCCTTCTATAAAAGTGTCCAATAATTCTAAATATTACTTTTTATTGATTTTTGTGAGAAAGTAGATTTTAAAAACATAATTCTGCAAAAACAAAACCCCAACCCTAAAATTTTCAAACAATATTATTTTGAACTACATACTTAGTGCTTGAAATTTGACAACTAGACAATGAAAATGGATTGTGTTCTGATTAGTGTGAAAATATTGATATTGCAACAAAGATAAATGTATGGCCTATTTCCTTCAATGGACTGAGGATCTGATTGTACTTGCCAACTATGAGTGGATTGCCTATAGATGTAGATTTTGTGTGGACAAATGTAATAAAACATGGGACTAATTTATGTTTACTCTGTTAAACATATAAATGTAGTCAAAATATATATGTACTGTACATGAATAATTGCATTAGTTAACTGTATAGAATAGTGTTTACCATTAAAATGATATATTACACTTTTTTTCTTTTTCCTTTATTGTATTTTTTCACTTTTTAAAAGCATTTCTCCTTTTGACAATATATGCTTTTTACAATTTTTGTGGATTTTTTCCATTTCTGTTTTTTTGGTGACTATTTTAAAAGCAATAAAAGAATAATCTTTTTTTACAAAAGTAAATGGCATCCATCCTTTTTATTCCCCAATTCATAGAACATGTTATTTCTGAAGTATAACTTAACATATTCTTAAATATAAAAAAATAAAAACAGAATGGACATAATTATTTTTACATGTGTTGGCACCACAATAATGCAAGGTGTATGCACTTACATCATACTGAAAAAATATTTCCTTTCTGTAAGGTCTCTCTTAAGTAAGACACTAATCTATTTATAGACCACATTATATTCAAACTGATGTATGGTTATGCATATTAAAAATAAACATGAAGTCAAGGAAACTAATTTAAGTTTTGTTCTGCATCCTTTTGCAGAATCATTTTGCTGTCCTGATAATGGTCAGTAAGACTCCCTAAAAAAGCTAAGCTCAGCAAGAACGACAACTGGCTGTTTATTTGCAGAGATATGTTTTATTCTACTCACGAGCAGAATGTGTACAGTCTAATCACACCATATGGCAGTGTTACCTCCCAGAGGCAGATACTTGAGAAAATAACATCAAACTCTTCTGTGAATTAGAATCCAGCAGGATGCAGGATGTTAGATGAGTACCATTTTTCGTTTTCAGTGCTTGTACAATAGTTTTAGTTTCATAACAATGTCTATTTGTGAAGAAACAAAGCAGTCAAAATAATAAATTATATCTCGGAGATATTGTATCTTAAAAGTGAATCATGAAAGCAAGATAACCAAAGCATTTTATCAAAATGTAAATCTTAGAACACTAGGAAAAGATAGAGCAATAACAGGTTACAGAGGTTTTTTCCACTAACACAGCTATATCAATATTCTGAAGATATAAAACAATCTGTTGCAGGGTTTTTTCCCACTTGTGTTATCAGTTCTCAAGCAGATGAAAGTAAAAGGATCAATTGGTGGTGGTGATACAACAGACACTGTCTTTGATGCTGATCAAACGGTAGAATATTAGTGCAAAGGCAAAGACGTAGCAATCTCTACAAGTGGAATGGAAAGTAAAATTAATGGAATTGGCTGGGAATGCAAAATTATTTTGCTAAAGAAAATAGTTTCTTTTTTTCTACATGAAAGCCACTTTTGGAATTTTTGCTATCTTAATTTTGGGATTTGATTATTATAGTTTATGATTATAGAAATACTGGTTTTACTGAATTTTATATCAAAAGACTAATGTATTTTATATTTGGTAACGGTATCAAAACATGTTGGAAGTTACTGTTTTCTTTTTCCATCCTTTTCTATTTTGCCACTTCCAATTTTTCTTTCATTTTTCATTTTTTGTAACTATGTATCATACATACGTACGTACATACATACATACATACATAGTACAACTAAAAAGGTGGAGTATTAGTATAATGAGTAACTAAATTAGAATTGAAATTTAGGAGTGAATTTTGTCATTTGGCAACAATAATTATTTAAAGTGATACCTTAGTGATAGCTTAAAATCAATCCCCACTACATGCTACTGGAGAAGCAATTTTATTCATGTGAAATAATAAAATTGACATCCCCATAAGAATTAAAAGGACAACTTTAGAAAGGTTTGTAAGTTTTATTTCCTCAGATTGATCTGAACAGAAGATATCCCGAAAGTCCATATAAGGGACTTATAATCGCAATCACGACCACCATTTGGAAAATCTGACCATGTTGCTGTCTTCCTAATGCCAAAATACAAACAAAGGCTC
>JAEANM010001102.1:0-12426 GCA_017656035.1 Myanophis thanlyinensis
CTTTTGGGCACTGCCACCACATATGGTAGAAGGTCCCTTCTTTACTGCTACACTTCCAACATCCTGGATTCATATTTTAAAATTTACAAATTTTCATAGTACTGTTAGTTCCTCAATGGATCATTTTATGCTGATCGTGCACAGCATCATCTGCCTCAAAGCACTGTGAACAGGTTTTCATTTGTCTCAACAGTTGCAATATCTAGAAACAAGTTATCATTCCCCATTAAAAATTTCTTCTTTTTTCAATTAAAAAAAATATGACAAGCTCTGTCATGGAAGCTTAAAAAAGAACCCTCAAGTTTTGCTTGTTTTTTTCTAAGCATATTGGTGTATGCCTATTACAAATTTTAAGAAGTGGGTCTTTTGCAATTGTTTTTTCTACAAAGTTTACACATTGATGTGATATCAGATTTCATTGCTAACATCCATGACTGCAGAGACACAATAAAAGAAGGGTCCAACATAACTCTCCAAAGTTGGCTTTGACATCATTAGTGCAAATTACCATAACTAATCAGGGTTTTAGAAATTTCTGAATAATGATATTTAAATGTGAATATCGTGCCATTTGGACATTATGAACAGCTGCAGTTTAATAGCCAAATTTTGGATTAAACTGGCTGAAAAGAAGGAAGAAGGCAGGAAAGGAGGAAAGAATTGGACTAGTTGACTTCTTAGGTCACTTTGAATTCTGTGAATACAACCACAAAAATAATGTGGTGCGATACTTGGAGTCTATGTCTAGGACAAGGGGATGCAGATGCAAATCTAGTGTTCTTGTGAAAACACACTGAGTGATTTGCAGCAGGTCAATCTTTCGCAGCCCAGCCTGCAGCCCAACCCTACATTTCAAAGTTCTTTCTAGGAGAACAAAATTGAAGGAATAATTATTTTACACACTGCCTTGAATGTCTAAGGGAAAGGAAAGATATAACTTACACATCTCATATTTATAACATTACTATATATAGTAATATCAGCTTTATCTATATCATTTATATCCCATGAGAAAAAAATAAAACACGTAAGGTGTGTGTGTGTGTGTGTGTGTAGAGGAAGGGAGAGAAAAGAGTGCTACATTATAATAAACTGTGAGGCAATAGCTGACATTATAACACTTATTTATCTCCTAAATATAATGATCAGCTGCTCCACGCCAAAACAAGTTTAAATCTATTATCTTCTGAAGGCAATAGCAACATAGCAGCAATCCATAACATTCTTAGATCTTTCAGCAAAGGTGTCTATTGTTACAGCCCCTTGGTCTTAATCCTGCCCATATACCTAACCACCAGAGGAAGTTACAATGCAGAGTGCCCTGTAGTGGGACAATGCAAGAGAATACTTTCAGATTTTACTAATGAGCACCACAGTGGTGAACTGAATGAGGGAGCAGTTATTATGTTGCTCCCAGGGGTATCCTGTGAGCAAAAAAAGTCAAGGTGATGGCCACGACAATGTAATCAAACTTTGCCTCTTATCTATGTGTATTGCATGTTCCATGCACATTAAAAAGTGGGAGGAGCTTCCATCACAGCTTTGTAGCTACCATCTTTTTTCTTTCTGCCCATACTTTGTGACCAACCCAGACTGTTCCACATGCTTTGAGAATAGAGCATTGGGTAGGTATGACCTCATTAGGACTACATTATTCCCCAAATTAATTTTAAAACATTGATAAGCCCCACTATAATAGGAATATGGCCAATTCTGAGAACTCTTAATATGTTATACTTCTATTTCCATTAACCTGCCTTTCTACATTATCAAAAAGAACAGGGCAGCCAGTGAAATGTTAAAACTCAAAAAAAAAAAAAATCAAGGGTTTCTTTCCATACAATTTCTATTCATTATCTGTAGGCAATATAAGAGAAGGCCTTCTTCTATAAATCTGAAGAACACAACATCTGACAGCAAAGTAGCAGATCTGTTAATAGGGTGGGGCAGATTGACAAAAGCAGCATTGCAGTGTTGCCAGGCAACCCCATTCCTTTTATATGTGCACTATGATGTCATATTCATGACTGAAAGTGGCCATCTTTGTGTCACAATGTTCTGTCACTATTTTGAAAGCTTCAGTAGATGCCAATGCATTGAAAGTATCTTCAGGAAGGCCTGTTTGGCAGGTTAACAGTTGGAAAAGTTCATAACGAGGAAGGCAGGCCCTTAGAACATAAGATGTTAAGCATTTTTTTGACCATCAAAGATCAGGATCAACACTTTATCTTGTGTCCCAAACCAGTTGCTGGTCACTGCAAATCTTTCAGTTTAGCTTCTACGTGATCCTTCTTCTCTGTCTAGGTTATCAGCCTAATGGCTGGATTTTGTACCAATAGCAAATTTGGAGTGCTTTTCAAGGGTATGACCAAGGCTCAGACTTTCATCATCAAATCTGACCTAGTAGGAAAGCTGGCACACTGAACTGAATTATGGCAAGATGTTTCTTATCACAGCTGTTGCTTGTAAATCCAGTGGCAGCTGGTAAAAAACTTTATTATTACTACTGTCAGTGGTACCGTGCCCCCTGAAATGAAAACATTGTGCATGTTTTGGGCTATCTGTGCTATTGTCTCCTTCCAGCCCTCTAATATTGGATATGATTCTAGAAACACTCCACCTCAGTAGCTATAAATTACTTACTATTGTTGCTCCAAGTGATCCTTCAGACATGCTGTTCCATTATAAACCATGTCTATTCTGAATCTTATTTCTTGGCCATAAAAGTTTCCCATGAAGTGAAAGTTGACATAAAAACATCTTATCCCTGAAGTGAATCATGTTCAGAAAACTAGATAAAAGCATATAGTAGTATTTATGGCCCTTTTTCATCACAAGAAACCAGGCTTCTCCCCAAGCAAAGTATCAGAATTGCATTATCCATAATTGAAAGTAACATCATGTTAACCCAGAAGTCAAAAGTTCTGCTATGTGAAAGAATACATTTAATCATTTCCCCAGGAATAGTCTGCAATGGTGGAGGACAGCTTGGCCAGAATCGGTTGTACAATTTTTTTTTTATTTTTATTTTTAGAAAACTATGGATTTGTGGAATCTTGCCTGATTAACAATCATCTAGACTTACCACCTTTCTCTGGCAATCCTGAAAAAAAAGTCTGATTAAATGTAGCCCATCTAACAGCTGAGAACCAAGAATGAGGGCCTTTGTAGTGCAATGGGAGGGAAATAATCACTTTACTGTGTAACCTCATTACCCATTAGCTTTTAGGTGGGTGATTAAAAAAAATGCAAAACCCATGTGTAAAAAGGAGTAAAAGTAAACCTAAGAATTAACAAGTACTTACCATCCTACCATGCTATTTTTAAAACAATGTTTTAAAGCTTTTCTGAAAAAGCACTAAAATTGTGCTTGGCTTTTTTTTTTAACTGGATTGTTTAGTGATATGAATGTGTCCTTCATGCTGCAATGTACAACCTCCTTTCCCATGACTGTCATCTATTAAATCACTCTTATCGGCACAATGTAATCCTAGATACAAACTCTTACTTTTATTCAGTTTGTTTGGCTCATCTTCTTTCAGTGGTGCTTTGCGTGTCTCTTCTGCTGCTTAATCTTCCAGAGTTTCTTGGAAAAACCAAGCAATTCCCCAGGATTGACACATAGGGAGGGGCCACATAAGGGCAACGTGGTCCAGGCCTCCATTACAAGTTGTGACTAAGATCTCAGTTGACCTGCCCACCAGATCCTCAGGAAAACTCAACTTTCCTCTGGAGCTCACTAAGGCCCATAAGTTGCTTGAGGTGGATCAATCTATTAAGGCTTGTCTCTCTAGGGGAGATTTGATGAGATGACTGACAGCATGCAAGCACAACCGTATCAGGATAATCAGTCAAGAAGAAGAAGGGTCAAGGGAGAAGAAGAGGGGCTGAAGCCAATAAATCTAATTCTCTCTCCTATCCACCCTGCTTGCTTGTTAACATTGAAAAAAACCCTGATAATGTGCCACATTGCCATGGTTACTAAAGATTTCACCTCCCAGTGACAATCCCTCAATTTTTGCCACGCCTTCTGAGCAAAATCATATATTATTAAATTGGACACATTAATCAGTGATGGCAGCTGTGTGTCAAAAACTGCTTTTCATCGAAACCTGCTTTTTATGCAATGATGAAGAAATTAGCAATGTTTTGTAGTGACAGCTGGTGTTTATCTGCCTTTGATCAGCTTAGACACACATACTCCATTTTTGTTATATTTAAGGTTGAAATTATAATGATTGATTCTTGACAGGTCGAGGTATCTTCATTTAGATGCTTTCTTGACAAGTTTATAATGTCTGCATGTAATGAGTTGTCATCCGTTACCTGAAGAGTACATAGAGACATGACTATTTGCTGGCCAGAATCAAGAAAAGATAGCATCTGATAGACATGGAGACTTGACAGATGTGGAGTTATATGAAACTTCTCTGTAGAGCACTTGGTATAAATTCACATATTTAAAAACAGTGAATAAAGAACTCCTCCAGAGTTTTAAAATCCAGTAAACAAAAAGGAGCAAAGAGAAGCCAGTTGGATAATAAATTGTATGCAGAAGAATGGAGCAGATCAGCCAAAACCCACTGATCAAAGCAACATGTGCATTACTGACTATCAGCCTAATACATCTCTACCATGTTCAATTCTGCCTTTTTTTATTTGCATGTGTATTTGAGAGCTGTACTTTAGAATTAGCTGATTTAAGCTTACCATTCAACCATAGAGCTTTGCTATATTAATGGGTGTCAAACTAATTCATATTAAAATAAAACCCTGTGGTACCAGAATTCTGTACTGCAATAAGCTTTTATATCTCTCAACATCCTTCTCTAAAGATCTCTGGATAGAACCTTGATTATACAAACCAAGGATGTGTTAAGACATACAAAATACATTATTTCATCCATGTGTTTCCTTTCTTGCATTCCCCCCATCTCCCCCACCATCCATAGTAAAATGTGCCAGAGTTTCCCCTCCCCCACTTTCTCTGGCAGATTCACTTGAAAGGGAAGGAAAAGTATGTCATAATTTAATTATTAAACGTATGTGCCATTCTTTTCACTCTGGAAGGTGTCTCTGGGTGGCTTACAATTAAAATACATGGAAAAAGCTGACCCCCCCCATTAATTTTAGCGATTTTACATTGCAGATGGGGTGATAAATCTGAGAGGAAGTGGCTTGCTTAAATCTACCAGTCATAACTGAATGAGGATTGTGTTCAATATGGTATATAAATATAGATGCAAGGAACATACACATACAGAGCAGAGGGAAATAGATTTCAGTGCTCCACATCTTTCAAATTGAATAGGCTCCCTTTGGAGGAAAACTCTGCTGCCTGGTGTGCCCTTTACCCGATGACTCCATTCAGCACTAAGCTCTTTGCAGAGACCCTTCCATTCTTTTGGTTTTTGGACCTTAATGAACTTCCTGTATGACACCATACATTGGACAGTGCCATGAAGCGAGTCTCCAGTTACAAAGGATCTACATGGTTGTGAATATGCTGAGTTTTTTAAAAAATCAAGTAAGGATTCAATAGGCTCCTCGATTAACCTTGTACAACGTGATAGAAAAACAAAGCAGTTTTGCAGAGTTTTGTCAGGCATAGAAAGGCTGGAGACAGATAGATGCTAGCAAGGGATTATTAGGGCTGTTGTTGGTCCCATTGCAAAGAAAATCCCCCAGTTCATTCTCAGCAGTACCAGTGGTGGACATCTTTTAAATTCCCAATCTCCATCATGTTTTGAAGTTTAGTCTTCTAACATGTAAGTAGCTATCTTCTTACCTTATGTCGTTTCAGAGTAATTAATGTCCGGCTCTTCAACATCATGATTTGAATTAAAAAATGATACTAAACCTGACTCCAACATTGAATAAAATTCTTCCTTCCAAAGTGACCCTTTTGAAAAAGACAGACTTTTCCCAAAGGGTTTTCATCATTTCAAAAGCTGGAAAACTAAGGAATATTTTTGCCTAAAACTTGATCTGCCATTTTCATCCCCAAGGGTAGAATCTCTCTAAACTTCAGCTTTCATAATCCTGTGTGGGGTTATAGAAATAAAATCTAACCTATCCTGAAAGCACTGGGCTGGAGAAAGCTTTTAGAGGTTAAATATAATGTAGATTAGATTTTGACTATATTTTCTTTCCTTTTCATATTACATATTATGTTGATGCATTTCTTCTTGTTTTACCGACAATATGCATGTTTGAATAAAGTATTCATTTTGAACAAACTACTAGAACATGGCAATTTTGCAAGATTACTATTTTTGTTCCCTGGAAAGTTGTTCACGCAAATCAAGCAGTGTTCTTGGTCGGCGGAGAATACATGTTGCACAGTTGTGTGATTCAAATAATTTAACAACCGGTTCTCTGCCCTAATGACCAGCTGAACCAGCAGTTTTCCGAACTGCTTAGAAAGTTAATAACCAGTTCTAGTGAATAGGTGTGAACTGGTTGAATCCTGTCTGTGATGTTGCAGTAGGAAGGAATAATCATGTCTTTTCCAGATGATTTGGGTGTCAAACTCCATCTGATCCAATCAGCATGACTAATGGTAAGGACTAGTCCAAAACATCTGAAGACCATCAGTTTGCTATCCTGTAGGCATCTTATCCAACTTTAGGTGAATAGGCGACTGGTTGTGCAGTGAAATTTTCTTTCCTGCCTATCCAGTTTATGGACATACTCCATATATTATGGGAATCTCACACCCAGACAACTTTCTCCTCAAAGATCCACTTTTTCAGAAGTAGATTACTTGGAGATTGGAAGTCTCCACACTGTCATTAGTTAATCTCACCAGAGGGATCTCATTTAATTAACCCCCCCCAATAAAACTATTTAACAGGTTCCTGGCAGAAACCTCAGCAAGACGACAGCACACCCTCCTTGTGCATCTTGGGTTACACTGTTATAAGACCTAAGAGACCTGCAAACATTATAATGAGCATTCATGCATATAAACTATTCATAAAGCCAAGGCAACAGCCACCTACAATGCCAAGTGTTTCATTAAATTCTGATAACAGGTTTGCAGCATTTTATTACTTTTAGATGAACCTACCTGGGTGCAGTAATGATCTTACTACTAGATGGCCTAATCCGGACAAGCCTAATGTTAAAAACTCACTTCTGGGAGAACAGTTAAACTATAGCTAGACTGTAAAGTGCTCTGTGTGTGTGTGTGAGAGAGAGGGGGGGGCAGGTCAAGGGGAGCTCAGGAGAATGCAGAGGTAGCTTCGGTGATTGGCTGCAGCGGATCATGGAGAAGAGTGTGGCTTGATTGCCTGGGTCGAATCATGTGTGGAAGCAGATTGTGGCAGTGGGAGACATATAAACCTGGACGCCATCTTTCACGAGAGGGTGAGAGTGAGCTTCTCGCCTTCCCTTATAGAAGGTTGGGTGTGAAGTTAAAAAGAGGGTGAAGCAAGAGGAAAGAAAAGTGGCTCATGGTTCACACTATAGATATAATTCATTCCTTTTTCCGTCTAATAAAGGATTTGGATAAATAAATACCCGGGCAACGCCGGGTTATCAGCTAGTATAATTATAAAGAGGACAGGCAGGTAACTTGTCTAAATTTGAGAACAATTTCCTGAATGATGAACATTAAAGCAGCAAATCCAGGTTTTTTTTGTTTATTTACACAGAACATGAGTGTACCTGCTTCACAGCAGGGAAAGGAAACCTTACCATTTCTGTCCATTAGATATGCTGGCTGGATCTGATAAGGACTGGGAGTCCAACAAACTGGAACCTATATCCCCACCTGCTCTGCCATTTTTTTCCCCTTCTGAAATTGTGCCAGAAATTTATATTTCAGGAGAGTCTTGATGAAGCCACTATGTTGGTGAATCACATTTTGATTCAATGTTGGTGAATCACAATCAACATTTTGCCATATTTTCAGATCCATGTTACTGCAAGGTCAGTTCTTGCTTTAAAAAGAGGAAAAGGGAAAAACCCAACAATATAAGCATCCTCCATTCTTTAAACTCACCTTGTTGGGGAATGCTGATCAGAGTCAGAGCTCTGTGAGCGTGCTGGGTGCGAGTTGCTTCGTTTCACCCAGGCATTCTCTTTTGGAGGAGGAGCTGGCATTACTTTCAAAGGAAGTTTCTCTTCTCTAGGGGTCTTGGAGGTTGGAGAAAGACTTTCATCCTCTTTGCTGATGTTTTCATTTTCCAATGACTTCTCACTCTCCCTCCTTCGTGAAGCTACAATGGTAGAATAAGAGACAGAAACTGTGAGTTTCTTTCCGCAGCTGTGCTACTCAACATATTATTGGTATTGTTGAATGTTTCAGGATTAGTCAGCATGTTTCACTGAAAGTACCACCAAATTGCTAAAACAAGTTTGCAAGTGCAGTGCATAACTGTAGAAAAAAAGTTCCATTTGGATTTTATATTCAATCCACAAGGCGTAACAATAGATTTATTTATAAAACAGAAAAACCTATGGATCCCAAATTTGTATGCTGTAACACCTTGGGGAACAGTGGCATGGGGCGTAATGGCGTTATGTCAAAATTTCAATGTAAACATAGCATTATTTGACATCTATCGGTTACAGTATGCTGTGGAAAAAAAATACTGAAATATTAATGGCACTGTGAATCGAGGTTTAGGATCTAGACTGAAAGTTCCAGAACATATTCAAAGCTTTAAAAAAAAGTTTTTTCCAGGGTCTAGTGTGACTTACAACTGATCCTCATATTTATGACCATTGTAGCATCCTTACAACCATGTGATCAAATTTGGGGCGCTTGGCAATCGGCATGTATTTAAAGACAGGTGTAGCATCCCAGGGTCATGTGAACTTTATCTGCAACCCTCCCTGCCAGTTGGCCATCAACAAGCAAAGTCAATGGGGGAAGCCAGATTGACTTAATGACATGATTCGATTAACAACCACCTTGCTTATCAATTGAAATTCTGGTCCCAATTGTGTCCGTTAAGTGAAGAACTACCTGTACATGTATGAATGCAGTGGAAGACTTAATCTAGTTAAAAAAGTTTCACCAGGCCTTCCCCCACCAAAAAGCCAGCACTCAATTGGAAGCAGAAGCTCTATGTGGCTCAGGACAGGTTATTTGAGGGACCATCTCTCTCCTATTTGCTTCCGCCTATGCCATGAGATCAGAATGAATCAGCATGCTCTGAATTGAACAATTCCACTGGATGATGCGTAGGAAGTATGACTTCTCTATTGCAGTGCTGCCTCCTTCTGGAACAGCATCCCTCCCAAACCGGAACAGCTTTCACCCTGTTGAACTTTAAATAAGCCTTAAAGAACTGGAAAAAAGGCTCTTTCTCCAAGCTGGAGGAGCCTGAGTAATTCATAATCTGTTCCACTGATATCAACATCTTTCTTTTCTGATGACAGTAGTTTTCTTTAGTTTTCAATCTATATGCCACCCAGTCATTGAGAAATGGGGCAGCTTTATAAATGTGATTATAAATAAACAAAACAGAAACTTTAAATCTAACTAAACTGCATATAACAGTATCTGTCACAATCTAAATCAGGCATGTCCAACCTGTAGCCCACAATCTACGTGGCCCTGGACAAGTAATGCGTCCCCCACAAGATTGTAATAAATATATTAAAATAAGGAAGATTATTATTCATATACATTAACTATATTAAGTATTTTATATGCAGCCCAAGACTATTTCTCTTGACTCAATGTGGCCCAGGCAAGCCAAAAGATTGGACAGTCCTGGCCTAAGTGGAATATAGCGATCAGGCTAGGGAAGAATCACAGGAAGTTGTCTGGATGAAGGGCTTTTCTTGATTATGTTGAGAATTTCCATTTAAAATCAGATGGATCACAAATGAATTAACTTATCTCAACCCCAGAAAAATTTAAAATTGCTGCAACGTTTTGGAAACAAAACTGCTTTGCAGAAGATATGAGTTCTATGAAGGAATGATTTTGTCTGTTTTATTGGGTCCTGGAAACTGAGGACACTATGAATTTGCCTCTTAAACTTGAAAATAATTCAACATGGTATTTCCTTAGTTTGCTGCCCTTAAAGCCCATCGGTGTGGTGAAGGATTCTCAGATATTATAGACTTGTGCAGACTTCCTCAAGGAAGGAATAGAGTTGCTAAAATTGCTGATAATTGACTCTGAGGGTCTAGGTGACTTTTTACTTTAGGAAGAATTAGAAACTAAGCTATATCTAATATACATTTCTTCAAAGTTCTGGGGATAAAAGTCTCAAATGTGCTTTTTCAAGAGGCAACTGAACCTTCTGGTTTTTCTTTGAAGACATTTTGCTTCTCATCCAAGAAGCTTCTTCAGCTCTGACTGGATAGTAGGGAATGGAAGGATTTGTACTCCTTGCAGATAGCTGGACATTTGCATTTTTAGCAAGTCATCAAACAGATCAAGATCAATATTTACATTTTGATTCCCACCACCCACTGGAGTTCAAAATGGGAGTCATCAGAACCCTACACCACCGAGCTGAAGGCCTGCCTACCAGCAGAGATGGGAAAGAAAAAGAAATAAAACACATCAAGGAAGCTTTCAAAACATGTGGCTATTCCAAGTGGGCCTTCATCAAATCTCAAAAAAGACCCTACAGGAGCTCCTCCATAACAGACAACGAAGAGAACAATAAATGAAGCAACGTTGTTATGCCACACATTGCAGGGATATTGGAAAAGCTCAGGAAGATCTTCAGCTAACACAACACACATGCACACTTCAAACCCAAGAATAAGGATAGAACATTCAGATTCAAACTGAGCAATGTGGTACATGCAGTACAATGTAGTAAGCCATGTGCAGGATCTGTACATTGGGGAAACAAAACAACCACTTCATAAATATATGGCACAACATAGGAGAACAAGCCCATCAGGACTAGATTCAGCAGTCCGTCTGCATTTAAAAGACAAAGACCACTCTTTTGAAGACAGCAACGTCCATATTTTGGGAAGAGAGGACTGCTCTGTCTGGTTTAAAAGAGGGGTCACAAAAAGGCCATCTGTGTCAAAACTGAACAGCCTTCTCTCAACAGAGGGGGAAGAGATATGACACCAACTATCTCCAGCCTACAACAGGGTCCTTTCAGCAGTTCCAAGAAGGCTCCACACCCATTTGCACCACTCAGGTGACCCTGATGATACAGATAATGACAGTGTTAATGACTCTAAAAGAATGCAAATGTCCAGCTGTCTGCAAGGAGTATAAATCTTTCCAATGTCACCATTCAGTCAGAACTGAAGAAGTTGGAACAATTTAATAAGTCGAGAAAAAGATTCACTTCAGGGTCCGCTAATATTTTGATGTCTTACTTCTTCCTGTTGGGCCAGTCCCCACAGAAGGGGTTGTGCTGCCAGTCTGTGAAGATTCGCTTCCTGTCCTTGACCGCTCTTGATTTTCTTCACTACGCCAGCTGGGGTGCCTAAGAGTACATACAGAGAAATAAAATCACCAATTAAGTGAAGATGCGCTTTTAGGACACTGTTACGAAACTGCTCCCCCCGCCCCCATGCAGCTAAGATGGTGTGATGCCATAGCAAATAATTTTTCAAGGCTCTTCAGGATACAAATGTATTTGGCCGTGTTTGACCAAGTAAAGATGAATACAGGTAATCCTTGACTTACAACAGATTGTTTAGTGACCATTCGAAGTGACGAAATCACTGAAAAAAGTGACTTGTGACCCTTTTTCCACATTTATGACTGTTACAGAATCCTCATGGTCACATGACCAAAATTGGGATGATTGGCAATATTTATGACAGTTGCAGTGGCCGGAGAGCAGACGATCCCTTTTTGTGATCTTCTGACAAGCAAAATCAATGGGGAAGCCAGATTCGCTTAACAACGGTGTTATACCAACTTAACGACTGCAGTGATTTACATAACGAATGTGGCAAGAAAGGTCACAAAATGGGGCAAAACTCACTTTAACGACTGCCTTGCTTAGCAACAAAAGTTTTGGGCTCAATTATATTTCGCAAGTCAAGGACTGCCTATATATGTAAGTACTATTTGCAAGATTGTCGTCCTAAGTTTGAATTGCAGAGGCTTCGTCTCTGAAAAGCCACTATTTTCTCTGCAGAGAAGACAGCCTTCTGCTGCTCACCGTTCCCGGGGCCGCCTGTCTAGCCTGGGTTTATCGTCTTCCAGTTGGCGCTGCAACTTCTCTTGCTCCTTCTGTAGCCTTTCTTCTACTTCACGCTCTCTTGCAGCAGTGTCCACAGGCTTGGCTCCTCCAAAGATAGAAGCTGCACGGCTAGACTGACTCGCAGGGGCTACAGTTGTATCTTCTTCCTTGGGAGTACTCCGGGGCTTCAAATTCAGTTTTGGCCTCTGAGTAGAACCTAAGAGGGGAGGGAGTAAAATAAAGTTGGATAAATTAATGGTAAGCACACATGTGCATGCACACACACACA
>JAEANM010001102.1:17789-29762 GCA_017656035.1 Myanophis thanlyinensis
CCCCCCCCCCCCCCCCCCCCCCCCCCCCCCCCCCCCCCCCCGTCCTCACAGTTGTTGCTTCAAGTATAAGTGGTTGTTATGACCAAGAAAGTCTCTGAAGTTACTTCTGGCAAACTACAAGCTAATTTCCTAGATTGGGAGATTCTACCTTTCAGCTGGAATAGTGTCTTTGAAGATCATCTGGAAGCTCCAGCTGGTTCAAAATTGGTAGCTTGAGCTGTGTTACAAGCTTCAAGGTTCTCCTATGTTAAATGTCTACACAGAGAGCTGCATTTGTTATTACTTCTTTTCTAGGTATAACTTATGATGCTCAGTCACCTCAAAGGCCTTTATAGCTTAGGACCTGAATATCTACAGAACTGCCTCCTTTTAATAGTTTCTGCCTATCCAATGATATTTAACAGCGTCAGTGTCAGTTTGATCTACTGGCTAAAGCACCAGACCGGAAAGCAGGACACCATGAAAGCCAGCTGTGTGACCTTGGGCCAGTCTCCTTCTCAGCCCAACTCATCTCACAGGGTTGTTGTAGGGGGGAAATAGGAGGAGGAAGATGGGTTGGATATATTTGCTGCCTTGAATTATTTGTAAAAATAATAAAGGCGAGATACAAATCAAACAAATGAGGTGCATTCTCCAAGGCTCTTTCTCTTAAAAGTTGTCATCTTCAACAGCTTTGGAAATGCATTTTCTTAGTAGCACCCTTTTTGTAACAACATTCCTCCTAAAACTAGACTGACCCATACCTGGGAAGCTTTAAAAAGACTATTAACACATAATTTTTCTAGACAATCTTGGGTAGGCAAAGGTTATGAGTCCTGAGCCTTTGAACCTGTTGTTATTATGTCTGTAATTAATTGGCCTTTTGGTATTGTTTTTAACCTCATTATAAAATGGCACGTTAGCTTCTCCTAGACCAATTGTTAATACTGCTTCATTTCTGGGAAGTGTAAGGTATGGAGATGCTGCCTCTCATCAGATGTCTCTCTATCCTCTGGAATGGTCTCTCCTGGGAAGTGAGACTGCATCAAAATTAATAGCCTTCCAGAAATTAGTTAAAACCATGTTATTCTGGCTCTGAATTGTGACATTATCAGGGGTGTATGATGCAAGTTTAATTTCACTCAATTTTAATTTGAAGTTTTACCTTGAACCTTTTGCTGTATAATTGTAGTGAACTGTCAAAAGTTTCAGTATGTGGTAGCATATGCATTAAATAAATACTATTAAAACTTACAAATTACTAAAGGTGTGATTGCCACTGAAGGCCATCTGAAAGGGACTAGTTGGCTTCCTTGTGCAGTTGGTTGGCCACTGTAAAAACAGACTGAACTAGATGGGCCAGGGGACCAATCCAGCAGGGAACTCTTACAAAAAACATGTAATAGCCTGTAGCCTAATAATATATCTGCCAACATTTCAGGGTAACAATATTTCAGATTCTTGCAGGAAATTAGGAGGAAATCAAGAACTCACTGTCTCCAAAGCTATCCTCGCCTCTGCGAGGAGTATAATCATCAAAGTTATCAGTAGCAGGACGTGCCCTCCAGTCAGTCTCGAATCTTTCTGAATCCCGGTTGCGATCACGGTCTCTGCCAAAAGAGCGATCATCCCTATCTACAGGAAGAAGGCGAAAGGACCCACAATGTTTAAATGAGCATATCTAATTCATCCAGTTTCATATTTCATAGAGGAAATTATAAGTCCTCTTAATCAGAGCAGATGCACAAATGCCGTTCAAACTGAAGCACACTGTACAATACTGTTGCAATAAAAAAATATTCTGGAGAAATGTTTGTAGGTCTTCTTCCAGCCATTGTGAAAGGAGGAACAATGTAAGTAGAATCTAATAATTCCAGTGCTAAAACAATAAACAGTCTGGCATGGCATGACAAAACAACTTAATGTGAACAGTAATAGGCAAAAGAACCTGCTGAGTTGGTTTACTGGTAGCTCTAAAAAAAAGGGCTTCTCTCGTCCCTGACACAGTACTTGACTGGCATTTCTAATAGATATTCACTGCATTCTTGGACATGGATATATCCAAGAAAATCCTGTAACTTGTTGGTTTTATTCTACAGTGCCCAGAGTCAGTTTGTGTGAGATAGGAAGCCATATAAATTAGACAGACAGATGGACAGAGGGGCTGAGCTTTGGAATCAAGAGGGTGAACAGAAACTGGCTTACTGTAGGAAGAGATAAGCAAAAACTGTCCAATTTCTATAATACATTTCCATACTAGCTGAATATATCTGAATGTATATAAGTCTTTCATGTAGTATAAAGCCTCAACTTACTGAATGCCAATGCTTACCTTTATCCTGAGCTTGATCAGCAACATCTACTCGTATTCTCCTGTTCCCTAGACACTAGACATGCAACAAAATAGTAATTGTTACATTCAAAGATGAAATCATATTTAGCTTGCACAGATGGAATTACTTAGTGGCTGGGCTCATACATTATGCTAAGCCAAACTTGGTTTTAGCTATGGTTTAGTCAACCGTTTGGTTCATACATCATGCTAACTTATATGACATGGATTGCAAACTATAATGATCTGGATCACATATCATGCTTTGTTGTAATTTTATGCATCGTGAGTACGAATATCCTTAAAATACTGATGAAATTACACTAGCAGAAACCCTTGTAAATACCATTCATTAATGTTAATGCTCACTTGATTCAAATCAAATGCTCATTTAATTACAAGAAATACAATTATGTAGCACCTTAAGAACAAATTTTTATTTTATTATTTTTAATCCACAATATTCAAAGGTCTCGTATGACATTTCATTATTTTTCTGCAATAAATAGCATGCCTATCCTTCTGAATACTGAAATTTGTCCCATGTTTGCTACTATAATTATAAACTTTCACTGATGCCACTATATTCAGAATCACCACAGAAATAAGAAATGCATCAGATTAAAACTAGCATGTGTTCTCTCTTGGAATCTGGGATTCCCAAAATGTTAAATTATCAAGCTACTTTAAACTAATAGTGGATTTAATGGTCTCCTTTTCAAAAAGGTAGATTAGATTATACAGAATTTAAATGGTCAAATAGAAAGGACATGTTATGTCAAAGCTCTATGTCATATCCTGGACAGATGAAATTTAGTAATCTTATGGCCTTGAAATATTCCCATAAAATATATATAACTTTATTCTGGTTCTTTCTTCTGTTCCATACAAATACAACTTATATGTATGTGGAGGCTAAATAGCTCACTATCAAACAACAAGGCTTACAAGTGCCTAAGGATCATCAGTCCTATGCAAATGCTGAGTAAGAATATTTGCCATCACTATTTCATTATACCGCACCCCACTCCTAACTAGTAGTAGTATCCACTACTATGTTTCTGGAAAAAGAGAAAGACAATGAAAGAAACTGTATATAATAGAGTATTGAGGTATCTGACTATTCTTGGGTTCAGTAAAAGATGCTTCGTACTACTAAGTAATATAAGCAGATTTATATCCTGCCTCAAATAACTAGAAAATAAAGAGCAGCCCCAAACTATAAAGCACTAATATAAACTCATTAGATGAGACTCTGTAACAGTAGTTATAACCAGCCCAGAATAAAAATAAACATGTAAGCATATCTTGCATGGCGAATTATACTACTGTACGTGGAGCCTAGAAATGAAGAGCGAAGGGGATTTATGTTCCTTCTTTCGATTAACTGATTGATTTGGGACCATCAAAATGTTTTTGATTCCTAGTGATCAGAGACAGACAATCAGATACCTCCATATATTCCATTTAGTTTTGAATACTTGACAGGACATCTGGATTAGTGGGTATCTTTTCAACTGAGTTCTTCCCCTGTGAATCTAGACTGAATTATCTCTTCAAAATTAAATATTTTCTTTAAAACTCTACCCATTACTTAAATGAAGAGGTTTAACTCTTGACTGTTCTTAGCAGTGAGAGATGTTAAACTACAAGAGCAAGGTTAGAGACTTTGCTTGCATTTGACAAGTTTCCACTCACCTCTTCATTGAAGCTCAAGGCACGGAGCAAGGAGTCTAAGTCTTCAAACTCAGCATATCCAAAACCTTTCAACCTCTCTGGGTTATTAGGCTCTCGGGGCAAACGAACAGCACTTATCTGCAGCTAAATGCAAAATGTGAAAGGAAAAGATTTTCAGCGGTCACTTTGTATGAAACTAACGTAATAACAGAATTACAGTTCAAGTCACAACTGAAAAGAATGCAGTTGAAAACAATTAATGTCCCCGCTTTGCTGTTGTTTGGAAGAGCCCTTAAGAATGAGAGTCAGGACAAGGGAGAGTGGGACCTCCTCGCTTCCATGCTCTTGCCATCTTTTATGGATTTTACTGTAATTCCTTTGATTGTTGTGAACCGCCTATAGTTGTTGCGCATGGGAAGCATACAAATTTGATAAATTATTATTATTACCAAATTGCAACCACTTAAAAAAATAAAAATAATTATTAGTAACAGGAAGAGTGAATCACTTGAAAAACAGTAATGGATGCAAATGCTAGACTTTGTTCTTTAAATCTAGTCACTTATTAAGACAGAACTGAATATTATCCCAGAATCAATATATTGCCCCTCTTTTTGCAATTATCAGAATTTGTCCAAATTCTGGACAAGACAAATATTTAAGTTTATAATGATTTGGAAGATTGCCCAGTATTTTCAATGTTACAGCAAGGAAGAGGTTTCATCAGCTTTTTGAATAACACAATTCTTCCTTTAAAATTACTTTTAAGATAGCTATAGAAGATCCTCAAGTATTGAAAAGAAACTTAACACTTTAAAGGCAGCTTCTTCATCAGCCTGTCATGGCCAGCATTTCCAAACAAGAGGTATTACTGCTGTGATCTGTGATCAGTGCAGAGTGATTAGAGCAGCAATTCCCAAATGATATGTCACAAGAGAACTGCCAGTTCTATGAAAATAACTGCTACTGTAAGCCCAGTGCAGCTGCTCACAGAAAAAGCTGTTGGTTGTTTCTTTTCAGTTCGATGCTCTCCAATCCAAATCTAGATGTGTGGATAATGCTACCAAAAGTCTGACTAGATCACTCATCTTATTAACAAATTCCAATCAATTTCCTAATCTCAGACTCAGAACAGTGACTTGAGTACAATCTCAAAACAGCTGAGATTGTTTAGGACTTCTAAGTTTTAGTCTTAAAAAAACCAAACCCATTAAAAAAAAAGTTCAGGTCTTTTTTCTTTTCAGGTTCTTGGAAGTTTCATCTATACACTGAGACATGATTGCAAAAAATTGAAGAGATACTCTGAATTCACTAGTTTTGTGATAGCACAAATAGTCATGGTAGCGTTTTTAGTGTTTCTACTGAAAGCAAACTCCCCAGAGTAGAGATACTTTGACAACACTTGAGTACACAGGGCTGTTATGCAAGGTGTAATATCCACTCAAAGATTTTCTAGTATCCTCAGTTTCACTGAACATTTTCCCACCTTATTCCACATAGCACTAAGAAGAAATAAACATACTGCCTGTAGTGAAACTCAAGTTACCTCATATACGGTACTCACATTAAGTCCTCTGAAGAAATCCTTAATGGATTCTTCTGTTACATCATAGGGCAAATTTCCCAGAAAGGCAGTGTAGGGAGGTGATTTTGGGAGACGGCTTCTGTCAATATTGGGCTCCCGAGCTGCCCGAGGTGCAGTAGGCAGGATGGAACGGTCAATCGGAGGGGCTCGGTACACATCATCATCATTGCTATGCCAGGTGGTGGAAACTAAGAGAACATTTTTGCGCATTAACATACCCAATGATTTTACACGTAAATATTACACTAGTTTACAGTAGTACAGCCATTATGTTTCCAGGGATGGAGAAAATACCTGGTAAAGAGCAATTATTTCTGTTTACTTTCAACAGTGTTATGTGCAAAGCACAGCACATTACAAATAAATTTCCTTCAAATTTCTCATACATGAAACAAGCAGGAATCTAAGACAATTGCTATTACAGAGATAATAAGTTAGAGGAAAGAAACTATTCTTGAAACCAACAGAAGAGAATGTATGTTGTTCAGGGTTGAACTTTAGAGTCTGTGGTGCTCTCTGAGCTTGGCTGTTTCCTTGCAGATACAGTAACTTGCCCTGCCAGGTTGGTGAGGGTGTGGTTTTCTTCCTGGTTTTCTATGTATCTATAGAGATAAACCACGTTTACACACCATTCAAGAGACAATGGAAAACTAACAAGGCAACAAACAGACCAAAATACATCCATTCCAGCAACCAACACCCAGATAAGAAGGTGTTAACAGATAATCAAGAAAACAATACCCTAACTATCAAGGGGGAAAAGCTGCATCCTTACAAAAAGTGGCAGGGCAAGCTACTGTATATAAACATGGAACAAACCCCACATTTACTAGTACTAAATATATTACTTAGTTGGGTCTGCAAGCAAACAATCAAGCTCAGAGAACACCAAGGACTCCACTATTTTTGAAACTCAAATGTATGGTTAATTTTTAAAAAACATCCATTTTTACTAGCCAGCAAGAATGTATTAAAATGCCCCCTACACATAGGCAAATTGCTTCTCTTTCTATTCAATAAATTAGTTTGCTGAATCCTTACTTCTGGCAAAATATTCCTATTTCACATATGTTTGCACAATAAATCAAAACTCACAAAACGGCACAGAGAAATGCCAACTTTATCATACTAGTTTGCAATATTAGGAAGGTACAAACTTGCCTCCACAGTAGTGCTGGCTTTCAAAATGTCCCAGCTACCTTTCAAGCTCAGCCTACTGTAATATCTGACAGCTGTTCTTGCCTAAAAGTTTGGGCTACTAAGATTAACAATTTCTGCAAATGTAGAAACTCTTGGTATCTATTCCACTTTATTTAGTCATAGAGGGGTACAAGTTGTTTCCAATCTGAAACTCTGAATTTCAAGTTCAAAGCAGTTGTTTCACTTTGAAACATGCTATTTTGAGTCCAAAACAAAATGTGTCAAGAGTATTTCAAACTCAAAATACTACAAGAAGAATCAAAACTAACTCAAAACAGCTGTTTTGAACTAAACTCATTTTTTTTCCAATTTGAAATATTTTCCATTCCATTAATAGCTGCTTATTCACACAGCTAATAAAAATCCCGCAAGAAAATTAAAAGGAATAAACCAACAACCTTGCCAAAAATATTAACTGGATATTTCTTAGTGAACCTTGCCTATCAAAGCAAAACATTATTATACGAGGTTGTGAGAGTTAATTTCCTCCTTACCATCTCCTTCCAGGTCATCTGTTTCATCTGCCCAGCTGACTGGTTTTGGAATATAGGTGGTACCGGTACCACCACCACCACCGCCGCCGCCGCCGCCGCCACCACCACCACCACCCTCTGCCAGAAAATCCGTCAGAGTGAGGGTCTTCCCCTTCTTGTTCTTCTTTTTAGCTGTAAAAAAAAAAGAGGTAGGTTCAGAGTCTAAAAATGCTTTCCTCAAAAGACCTGAAATTGAACTGTCTTTCCGTAAGACATATTGCAGAGAATACCTCAAAGCTGATCACTTCTATCGCAATAAAAAAATATTCAGTTAAGTATTTTAAGATGCTGTTTTGAAACTGAAGTAAAAGGGTAGTTAATATATATCACTATAAAGTTAGGTAATGATAGTTTCATTTTTGAAACAACAAAGATAAATCCTAAATGCAGATTTGGAAAACCGGTAAAAAAAAGTTTTCAATAGTTTATACTACTATGCTTTATCTATGCTTCCAATAACCTTTGCCTAGAATATCAGCCTTCAAGCACAACTAAAAAGAATTACAGCTGAAGGAACATACTTTCCATTCCCTTATCTGCCTTTTCAACTCTTATGTAAGTGGTAGCTGTGTGGAGCCTGACCAAAGTTATGTTCTTATCTATCCAACAATGGAAGTTGGGGTGGCAAGTTAAGGAATTTGTCTGTCGACTTCCAAGGGAGATATGGTGAAATGAAGAAGCCGAGCCAACAATCATGGCAAAGACCAAAGAACTGGTCGATAGAGCAGTTCCTTGGAATCTCTCCAGAAAAGGAGAAAGTGAGAAATTGCCCACGTGTGCTTGGGGCAGCTGCTCCTTGCAAGGAGACTTCAGGGCAGAGATTTTGCCCATGTTTGAGCACTGGAAGATGACAGAATCAGCTATCTTGCTTGGGACCACAGGGGAGCTTTATTAAAAGGACACTAAGTTCAAAAGGCGTATCACTTCCAGAAATTGCTTATTAACCTTCTTGAAGTTATTAGAGACCTTCAAAATTCATTGTATCAGTTTATTTTCAATTCTTGGGAAAAAATATATGTAACAAATTTAAAAACTTCAAAGAATTTGAAATAAATAACAAAAAACTAAGATTTTGACCTAAGAAAGTTATAAATGGAATAAGGATTCAGATAAATTTGGAATATTGGCTTTAAGATTTTTGAAATTAACTATTAAAAAAAACAGCTTCTTGCCAAGTTTCCAATCTGATTAATTTTTGGCTATATTGGTTATTGTTAGTCATAACAAAGATAAGTGACAGTTTTAGAAACTGGACATTAGAGAGGACTAAAGATCCTAAAAAAAGAAAAAATGGCATCAGGACTGGGATTTACAACACAATATAATACAAAATAGTACAATATTGGAAATATTAGAGATCTTTGAAGAATGGAGCAGAAATTAGTAACTATAATATCAACACTGTCAGTAATGTCTGCTTCTATGGATAGATTAAATCTAAAAGATGTTACTGAAGGAACGATAGGCATGGAACAAATTTTATCTGACAAGACAGAGAATGTACCAAAAACTGAACTATAAGCTAAATACCAAGATAATGATTTGGAAAAGGATGCTTTACTGGTTTTATACAAAAGAGTAAGACTGTTAGAAGTAAAAGGAAGGAATATAAAGTTAATTTTTCTAATCAAGGTTAAAATAGTCATTTTTGCTCACATCTTTTTCCCTATTATCTTCTCTTTCTCTTTTAGTCTGTATTTGCTTTTATTACTGTAATTAATATTAATAAAATTTTTATTTAAAAAAGAAATTTGCTTATCAATAAATGTATTTGCAAGAGACCCTACTTATTATTTAGAAACTACAGTCTTTAAACAACAAAACTTTCTACAGTTATCACACAATTCACCAAACAAGAATAGCTAACATGTATTTTTAGGGATGTACAATTTCTGTACATATTGCAGTCTTTGTCCAACCCACTGTTCATAAATGCAAGACGTTTCAACTGACATTGATTTTCAAGGAATAAGAAAAAAAATCTAAACCTGGCCTGACAGTAAAAACAAACAAATCTACAGCGTCCCTGAAACAATTTATATTAATATTTTCCAATTTTTACAAAGCTGAACAGTATTCATGTATCCTCACAACACAAAAGATGGCAACTGGTGATTGAAATGCCAAATAAACATAACTATATCACAGTTCTATTAACCCCAAACAACCTTAGAGTTAATCAGTCAAATCTGCAAGTCATGGTAAGGCAAACCTCAACCGTAGTGCTTACCATAATATATGCAGAAAATCAGGGAATTCTAACAAAATTTGTCCCCAAGATTGAAAATTCTTTATTTATAAAATTCACTTATTAATATACTGTTAAAAACATGATAGATGCTTCAAAATTCAGATAAGGGAAGGATCTGAGTCTATAATAACTGTCTTCAGGTTGATTAATAGAATTCAGCTGTCAACCATAAAGTCCTGTTAATTTAAGAACTAATTAATTTAAAGGTTAAATGTCACTATTTGTTCAAATGGCAACTAATCATACTCAAAAATATTTAATTCATTAAAACATGTATATATTGCTTATTTAAAAATCCTGAAGCAGTAGTAATAGCGTAAATGAAAACAGAATTAAAAATGGTAAAAGATTACACAGATCAGAGTGGCCAAAAAATAAATTCCCTAATGAAAAGAGAGATATATGATGAGAAAAATTAAGGAGATGTAATGATGAAAAAAGCGAATATAAAAAAAGAGTGGTATAAAGCAGTGGTGTCAAACACATGGGCCAGATATAGCCCGCGCAGGCCAAGCCCTCACCTGCTCTGCAAGGGCCAAAACGATACGGCCCACAATGCGATCAGATTTGACACCCTTGGAATAAAGGATTGGGGAGAAATCACTGTTCTCATTTCAATACATGCTAAATAATGCTATATTATAAAAGCACTCTTGCTTTTCAATTCCTAGGAGTAACAAGTTGTTGCTTCAAAATTGTTCTGGAGCAAACAAATAATATGAGCTCAAGACATGGATGAATGTCCTTCTCCAAAAGCTCTTATCAAAAAGACATTCTATAGTGTGCTAAGATTTCCTTTATATTTGCATTACTCTTAAAGGGCAATGTGAACACACGGGCTACTGCTGTTGCAGATAAACAATGCAGATATTGTCTGTGCAATTACCAAGAAAAACTAATAAGGAAGCAACATTAAAAGAATAACAATCCAATGCTAATAAGAGTTCATTATACAACACGTTTACTTATATTTCAGGATGCCTGCAGATTCTGCTAGGGTTTTTATCTTCTCTTCTACAATAGTTGCACCCAAAAAATGTCTGCATGATGGGAAAGGCATTAAGCCAATATATAAAATGGATTGGCAATGCTTTACAATATTTAATGATTTGGCTGCTGCTCTTGGTTCACATTACTTACTTTCTTCTGCAACCTGCATAGTAATTGGTCAGTCCCTGACCAAAGATAAACGGCATGGTTTTAAACTATTTGCTCCCTCCCCTCTCTTATTAAGAGTGTAAACCCTAAAGATAACTTACAGAGATGTTTTTATTTGCCTCCATCATGCCTCCACATTGTGATAATTTCAATTACGTCATCACATTATGACTTCATGGCAAGACTGGCAGAAGATGTGCCTTTAAGCACATGAAAAGTTGCCTTATTTGTATCATTATCTACACTTTCTAGATATAAGACGCTCCACAAACAAGCACTGCATATCCAGAGGAGGCTGGAATCCTTGAGGACAATTAGATTCTATATTTTAAACAGCCCTGTTATGAACAGAATAATAGGACTACAAGCTAGACTCAACGATAAACTCATTTTTATCCAAGAAGAAAGCAATGAAACTGTTTCCACAATGTTACCAGGAAAATTACATGGATATATCTATGATGAACAAAGATTGCCTTAAAGATTTTACTATCATAGAGGAGAGACACTAGTGCATAATACATGATGTAAATGCAAGGCTCCAGGTTTAATCACTGGCATCAACAACTAGATTAGGGAAGATATAAGGTAGCTGAGACTCTGGAAAACCAAAAACAAGTAATAGTAAATATACTCTCTTTCAGATTCCAATTAAAATATAAAATTTTCATATAGATCAAAACAATTTCTTGAATAACACTGAATAGTATTGGGCTTTTTTTCCATTTCACCCTAGTATATATATGAACAGCATAATTTATAAACCAGGATTTTAGCTTTAATAAAATATATGAAAAGCTGATTTGCCTGTGTTACTAAACAATAAGGTTTCTTTGGTTTGAGCATAGAATGTTACATCAGCCAAACTAAAAATGTCTTCTTTAAAGAAACCATATTATGTGAGTTAGTATTTTTATCTCAATATATTCTTTCAACCTCATTAAGTGGAATTATAAAATTATTCTGCTATAGGAACTGGAAGGAACGCCAATTTTATCTCCCATTTTCACATAACCTCAAAATCTGCTTTGGCAAGTTTGAGAAATGTGGTGAGCTATAGGAAGAAACACAGAGGTAAAACATTATTGTGAAAATCATTTTCAAGCTATTGGAAAGCAGACTGCCTTTATTCTAGAAGGCTGAGCACTATAGCTTAAGGCAGGGGTCTTCAAACTTGGCAATTTTGTGACTTGTGGACTTCAACTCCCAGAATCCCTCAGCTAGCAAAAGCTGGCTGAGAGAGCAAAAGCTGGCTGAG